>JASANB010006801.1:115000-116577 GCA_030248155.1 Sabatieria punctata
ATGCCAGCCGTGCGAACAGAGCTCAAAGTCTACCCCCAAGGTCAAGCAGCCTGTCCAGGAGCGACCACGACCTGCCAAACCCTGGTCAGAGCTCGCCATCGACATCACTGGCCGTTTTGCTAATGCGCCAGAGGGAAGAGGATACTGCGTAGTCTTGGTCGACTACATGTCAAGCTTTCCTGAAGTGCTGTGGACAGAGGACACCACCAGCACCACCATCATCAATTGGCTGAAGGAATTGTTCGCAAGGTATGGACACCCTGCTCAAATCCTCAGTGACAACGGTCCTCAGTTTGTGAGCCATGAGTTCGTCAACTTTTTGACCAGCAGAGGCATCAAACACCTACGCATCACGCCATACAGCCCCGAGCATAATGGCCTAGTGGAGCGGTTCAATGGGACGTTGAAAGGTGTTGTGGAAACACTCGCACCCAACCCCAGCCGCCATGTGTGGGATGCAGCGATGCTCGATTTCTTAGCCAACTACCGCGCAACTCCTGGTAATTGTAGCCAGAGTCCTGCCGAACTCATGTTTGGAAGACAAGCACGCTTGCCTTTCCAATTCACTCAACCAACTACTCAACCAACGCCTGCTGCCGCCATGCCTGCACCTCAGCCTCAAGCTCCAGTGGACCGAAAGCTCATTGGAAAGCTGTACCACCCAGGTCCATTCCGGAAGGGGGAGAAGGTTCGCGTGCGCAGACCAGCAGCGCAAATTCGCAAGGGACAGTCACCCTACACCAAGCCACTGCTGATCGTGGAAGTCTTGGGTTTCTGGACCTATCGCTTGGAAGATGGCCAAGTAGTCAATGCTCGCAGGTGCAAACGCCATTACGCTAGTCCCAATGCACCCCAAGATGAGGAGTACGTGCAACGACCTAATGGCCCGGCCAGAGGTCATGGGACTCCACGTGCTAGAACGCCACCGCAGCAGCTGACTCCTCGGTCAGCCACACCTTTCTACACGCCGCCACAGCAACGCTACAACTTGCGAGACCGGCAGAAGATTAAAGCTCCAAGACGCTTGATTGACGATCTGTGATATGTTGCTGTGTGCTCTTTGTTTGTCTTTTGGTACCTGCCGGCAACATCACCCTCTCATTTCGAGGAGGGGGGTGGTGTCGTGTGAGTGCGTGTATGAGTATTGGCAATTGCGTTTTAGGTGTGACTGATATTAGCATAGAGTGGTGTATACGCGGAGCTATCACCCCTCTGTTGTAAAACATCTCTGCTATAACTGGCAGGTTAGCGAGACTAGTCCGCTACGGGCCAGTGTGTGTGTAATCGTATAATTGTACCCTTCTGCGTGTAGCCGTTGTTACCCTTTCTATTTGTTATTAAAGACGGCCGTCCTTACGACTCTTATGGCTTGTTAGCACCGTGCTGCAAAACAAACTACAACTCACGCGCCGACAACCACTCGTGCCCACCGTGTCACACCTAAGGCCTCGATCGAAGGGGTACCATATATGGTACTAATACCATATAAGGAAGTGGTACCATATATGGTACCACCTGAAGGTGTACCGTACCGTTTCCATACATGTGTACTGATACCTACTGTTATTTTACTATAG
>JASANB010006802.1:0-44509 GCA_030248155.1 Sabatieria punctata
GAAGACCAGAAGCAGAAATCGCGGTCCAGTTCCAGTAATCAAAATCGCCAACGGGATAATCGAGACCAGCCCTAATGAGCCACCAAACCCAGGCACTTAACATCAGGTCAGGCACTTAACGCCGTTTATGGTACTGACACCATATGGTAGCGGTACCCAGGCTAGTGGCACCATCCCGCCCAAAATCCAGCCTGGCCAGTCCGCTTTTGCTTTGACTGTCTGAGGTAATGAAAATTTAGTCTGAATTTTCAAAGAAAAAGCTAAATTAAGCTATATGCTTTGAAAATTGTCATTTAAAACAGAAAAACGGCGCATATTTTCGGCTTAATTTTTATTCAACTTAAACAATGTCTGCTTTGTGCATGTCCAGCCTGTGCAGATCTCTAGCAGCACCCCTACACACGTCAGTTCGTGTGCTCGTTCCAGTTGCTCACTGCTGAACAAAGGCTGCCGCAAGCCTTTCTGCCCACACTCAAGCATTGTGTCAGATAGTGCTCCAAAGGGTTACTCATCTAGAATTCGTAGCACAGAACCACACAGTAGCAGCATACTATTCACTGGGAAATCCGTTGCGTAATATGTGTAGGTTGCTGCAGACTAAAAAACTTGTCTAGTCTTCTCTGACTTTAACCGTTGTTGCAAAAGTAACGCTATTATCATGTCTACCCAACTTCTGTTAATACTTTGTCTGAAGATTGGGCTGGCCTCAAGCTACACTCCCTATGACAAGTCCACTCATCATCAGCAGCAGTTCACCAAGGAAATAGCTGCCGCCGTGGCGCAAAAGATAGAAGACTCTTGCATTTTTGACCGCGACTATGGCCTTTTGTACAGGAGCATACCGAAACCCGGCAAGTTCCACTCGGGCCTGACTACTGATTGGTTAAACAGCATAACAAAAGGTGACCAGTTTGTGAGGGAAATAGCAGAAAATTTCAACATTAATCTTGAGAAGTCAGCCAATGACTATAAAAGCTGTTCGACAAGACTTAGTGATGGTTTGCTGTTACGATACGTTTATGAGAAAAAGTACGGACTCATTAACCAAAAACCAAGCGATCAAAAGCAAAAATATGATAGAGTGTTCAAAGATAATAATGTAGAACTATGGAAGTTCAAGAAGATAGTACCAGAATGCAACCTCCAGAATGCTGACATACTCGTGGTGATGCAAAAAGACGCTTTCACCAACAACGGCAAACTGCACTCAACAGTCAACGATGACATCAGTCTGTTTTTCAAACTTGTAGCCAGAGAAACGCAACGTTTAGCCGAGGGACGAGGACGTCTCCGCTTTGCTCTCTACAGACCAGGATGGCCACCAGCATTCGAAGATAGTGACGAGTTTGAACGGCAGTTAAAGAGAGAGGACATTGAAAAAGCAATAATAGGTCACTCATCACACTCAACCATATCCGATGCATTCGCGCAGGCCATCGAGAATGGATTCAAAAACGCCAGGCCCATCAGTACCGGCACCTCAAGGATGGCAATATTGTTAGGAGGTACGGTGTCAGTTAGGGTATACATTCAAGAGGGGTCTGGGGTTCCACTGACTAGCGCAGCCCCATAGCCCTACCCAAAGACGATTCTTCCACACTCCATCTGGCTTTACAGCTTTTGGGGATCTCATTTTTGTAAACACGAAATTGCCTGTAAAACAACGATTTTTTGCTGTATCAAAGCGGTTTTTTGGCCATTTCCAGTCAAAAACTGCGATTTTACCGTAAGTGAAGTACTAGTACGTTACGGTAGACTATGGTAACCAAACGTAGCAGCGGTACCATATTGTACTACTACGAAGTACCAGTAGCACATATGGTATTGCTATCATACTGTATACATATATTGCCACATATGGCGTTAAGTCTGTACTATATTATAGACAAAAGGCTTGCCAACCACATTTCTGAGCAAGAGGTAAAAGCAGTTCGACAAGCGTTACAGCGATCAAAGTCATCTGCCTATGTCATGTGGGAGGGAAATAATCGTGGCCAACGTGTGCCAAAGTCTCAGTTGGCTTCGCAACCAAAGTGCAGTCACAGTTTGGAATTAGTCAGTAGTAGAGAAGCTCGTCAGAAGCGGCCATGGGTAAAGGATGGGTACGATCAGGTCATAGGAACCGACATCTGCCGGTCTTCGCTGCACTGGTACTTAAACAACTCGTCTCCCCTTCGCATCGACAACAGTTTGACGGCTGACAGAATTATAAGACTGACAGTGCATGTGAGCCATGGTCAAGCAGTGTTGCTGAAGGGCAGATTGAACCGAGGAACTGCCAAAGTCTTTTGGTCAGGCACATTCAGAGATCCAGGGGAAGCAGTTCACAATGGATCGCTTGTGATCGGAAGTCAGGATAAGCAGATATCAGTAGCGTCAGACCGACTGGGCCCAACCTGCATCGATGACACAGAATGCATCAAGGGAAACCGACAACTCTTTCTTACAGTCTCCTGCACCTCACAACCCTGTGACAATATGCAAATCTCACTGCAAGCCGAAGATTCTGCAGTGACTGTGCAGCTGCCAACTATCTTACTTGTATGTGCGTTCGCTACTTGGCTCCATTTTTAACTTTATTCAGTAATGTTGCTTAAGCATGACCACTAACCTATAACTGTAAAGGGATGATCTAATTACAAATATAGCTTGGAATAGTGAGAGTCAAATTGTATGAACCCAGATTTAGATTATGCAGCACACGTGTATTGGTCCAATAATAACAATAATAAACAAGTTAACCAAAACAACCAGCCAATACAACCGTTTGCAATGTTTTTCACGAGCGCCAGTGTTTTGTGAATGGATTGGACCCAAGTTTTTCTCCAAATCCACAAGCAGATGTCGTTTGGCATACAGAAAAGGTTTCTTGCAGCCTGTGTTGCATCTGGTCCCGTTGCAGCCATTGCCACTACGAACTGCGGAATGGTTCAAGCAAATCTGACGCATGTGCTGTTCATCAAAGGCCAAGTCCAACCTGCAGAATTTGTATTTATTGCATAGGCCACATATGTTGTCTGCTGGTCCAGTAGCACATCCAATAGTGCCAGAGGGACACTGGTACAAAATGGTTGGTGTATCGCCCACAAACTGAAAACAAGAAATTCCAATTTTCTTCTTTTCGTTGCACAAGTCTTTGTCATTGCACATGCACTGGTCATCTTTGCCTTTGCGTCCCAAGCACTCGCCATTCTCTTGTGTTGTTTTAGTTGGTGCACAACCACTAGGTTTAGGTGGATCCTTTAGAACACTTTTTCTTGATGAATTCATACGTTCTACAATACAGCAACTGAACCAATTAAGCTTATCAATAGTAAATTCACCGAATGTCCAAGGTATTCCGAGACAACCAGTTTTATTGCTGCAAACGGTTATATCTTCGTTGATGTAACAAGCTATAGGTTTTGGATTCAATTCCTGTATAATTTTCGTGTCATTGTAATTCTTGAGAAAGCTGTCACACGAATGTTTGTGAATATTACACCAACATACAGGTTCTTTCGTCTCATTTTCCTTTGTATAGTTACAGCCCAACGACCGTCTTTTAATGTAGGGGTAACGTTCTAACTCAGATTCGGCCAAGCAGACAGATTCATTAGCTCTAAGCAGGAGGTGAAACTTTTTTGCTTTGTTGAACCCAATGTAATATAAGCAAGCCACAGTATCTTTTCGGCAAAAAAGAGATCCATACTGAGATGGACAAGACAATTCAGGGCCGCGGGTATCAGGGGGCTCACACCAATTACTGTGGATTATACGTACATTTTGAGGAGTGTTGCACTCATGGTTGCTACACCAAATTATGGCCTCACCATTTGTTCGAAAACAGCCTTCTGCTTTCTCGTTAAAAGGCTTGCCTTTGAATTCTCTGGATGAAATACAGGGTTTATCTGAAGTAGCAGTACAATACAATACGCATGTTATCCATTAATGAACAGTTGACTAAAACTTTTAGTAACTTGCTAAAGTTTTAGTAACTTGCTAAAGACAAACCTATAATGCATGGATGGATTGAATGGATTGTCTGGGCGGGGCCGTCCTAGCCCCTGCGTTAGGCCACACTGCGGGCCCATCACGCACACCTACATCCTGCTCTTCCTTCGCTGTCTTCGCTACTAGCCGGCACACATGCTCGCTGTCAGTATGGGCGGGTCTCAATGTTAACTGTACCCGTTTCCATATGTCCCAACGCATGTGTGGGTGCTTTAAGTGCTCCAGTCGGTTCCCATTTACCTACTCGCTGCTGTCACAGCTTTCGGTGGCTTGGGTTGTGCTTTGTGCCAACAACCAACTCTTTGCGGCAAGAAACTTCCCCGCCGAGTGGATGAACGCACTACCACGCGCACACAGGCTTTGCGGCCGAAACCACTACACCAACTGTGCCGGCAACCTATAATGCATACCTGCATGTACTATCCCTCCATGCCGTACAATGGTTTTGCAGGCTTTTGTACCATGTGGACATGAGACATTCATAAATCGATTATCGTATGTCAAGCATCGCTTGATATCTCCATCATCAGTGGGTTCATCACCATTTTTACAGTATCTAATGTATAGTCTGGCTATGAATATTTCATTTCTATTGCAAAGATTGCGAAGGCACAAAAGGTGAAACCCATTCCGCCTCTTGTGACAGGTTTCTATAGCGTCTATGCCTTTTTTTAGCTTTGTCTCATACCTAAAAACCTAAGTGCCACGTGAAACAATATAGGCACAGATATTACTCATGTTTCAGACGATTACGGGTCAGACATGGATTTTTCAGTTGCTGCCAATCAAATGGATCTCTTCTATCAACGACAGTAACGCAGCCAATTGCTTTTTTGCAAGTTTTCTTCTTAATCTGGCCTTCTCCGACAAATGCCACACATTCCAATGTTACAGGGTTATTAATGGGATCTTTTTCAAGATCTTTCAACATTTCAGTGACTAGGTCTATCGTGTTACACAGAGAACCATCACAGTGACATTCAATATAACCCCTCATTTGATAGCATCCACTTTTAAAATTGTTGGGGTGCACACAAGGATCCGATTTGTAATCTAGACCGGGCTTCGATTTTCCATCCAAATATTCGGGCTCATTGTCGATCACAATTGTTCTGCAGCCAGTGTCACTTTTGCTGCATCGCTTTGTTTCTTCAGTTCCCGGTTTTAAATAACATTCAATTCTCTCATGAGGCTTATCTATGTTTAGACACGTTTTATAAAATTCGTTCACGTTCCTGTTGCAGTTTGAGCCTAGGCAGTAGCAAGTAAGCTTGGAGTTCTTCTCAGTGCAGTGCACTGACTCTGACACTACACATTTCCTGATCTTCCTAGTTGAGTAAAATGTATCACGAGAGATGCAGGGGTCTTTCGGCCAAGAAGTTTTGCGTTCACTGACAACCACCTTACAACCCGCAGAAGTGGCAGTGCAAAGTTTGTGGAGATAGTTTCGAAGACAAGTAAATGGTTTTGAAACTGGGATCTTATCTTTTTCGGAAACCAAACATTCAGCATAATCCAGTCTACTCTTGGCAAAGTCATCATCATTGCAATTCGTTGAAAAACACAGACACATGACGTCATCCTCATCGACCACAGCGCATTTCTGTTTATCTTTGTGGAATAGTCTCAAATCAGCTGTCCCTTTGATACAGGGGTGATCTGACCAATTCGCTATCTCGTGCTGAATTTCAATTGCACAAGCTACTGTTCCAGGCTCACATTTAATTTTTTCCAGCTTGTCTGAGTCTCTAGTCTTGCCATAGCAAGATTTTGGCTTCTGGGTACCAACTGTTTTGCATCCATATCTGTTCAGAATTGACAAGATTATCTCATAGGTGTTGCAGTTTGGTTGAGTACAGTAGCAGATACACTGGTTACGTTGGTCAAATCTGCAACCAGCTGGTCCACTGAACTCAAAATCATGTTGCCTCAAACATGGGGATGGAATAAGTGGTCTAGCCTGGCCGTGAGCTATCACCATTCCACAGCCTACAGTATCCTTAGGGCAGTTGACACTATGACCTGGCACATTGCCTTCAAATGACAAACATGCTGTTACTGGAGAGCCTGCCAAAGTAATAAACGGAAAACATTCATGGCTGCCATGTTGTCTGCAAGCATCATATGCTTGTATCACACGTTCCATGCCAAGCTCAGTATTACAGTTAGGCTCACGACAAATGCAGTATGTACTGGCACCAGGACCTACTTCAGTGCAAGACATTCCAGGTGGAAAGTCAGAAATGAACTCAGGAGACACACATGGATCTTCCAGAAACGCTGGATGACCTTCATGAACACCAACTGCGCAAGCTACTGTGTTGGCAGGACATGACATAGGCATTGGCAAACCATCACTGCCGTGCCAGAAGCAGCTGTCAATTGGCCCTCCAAAAGCAGGATGGTTATGAGCGTAAGCAAAATGGTCGGCAAAAATTGCTCGCATCATTGGTTCTGTATTGCAGAGGTCACCGTTGCACCAACAGTAGTGTTTTGGCTCAGTCTGCCACTGATAGCAAGAGTTTGGGCCATGCCGATTGTAGTAGAATTTGTCAGGATAAACGCAAGGATCTGGAGGCCAAGTAATAGTGTTCCAGTCGTCAATGGATGTCAGACAAGCAACAGCTCCAATGTCACAGACCACAATATCATTTGAATGGAAGAATCTAAGACAACTGTGAACAAATGGGTCTAAAGGCTGTGGGACATTGTTTATGTAAGTTCGGTAGATATCGGTCATGTGCTCAATTGAGTTGCAAGGAGAAACAATGTCATTGCACCAACATTCATACTGAAGTGGACTTGCTGAGAAACAAGAATTCTCTTGACCCTGACATTGGGGACCTTGAAACTGTTCATCCAACAGACATGGTGCTTCAGGCCACATGAGTTGCTCATTTTGAACCAAAACGCGACAGCCAACAGCTGTCTCTGGGCACATCACTGGAACTGGTAGACCCACATTATCTAATCCAAGGCAAACTATGTTTGACAACTGTATGTCACTGCCAATGTCTGAAAACCCCCGATTATCTTGGAAGATTGAAAGCAGTTCAGCCATGTGTTCTTCAGTGTTGCAGTTGTCTTGTTGGCACCAGCAGATCAGATGTGAGGCTTGAAATTCATTGGCAGAACAGTATTCAGGAGCTTGATGGAGGTAAGATGTCCTCACATCATTGTAATGTAAGCACTGATCTCCAGACCACTGCATATCTCCATCAAGAATGTCTGTGATGCAAGCAACCGAAGGTGACTGACAAATTTGTGGCTGCAATACTCCACCTTGACTGACGAGACAACTGATAACTCTGTTTTCGTCAGGCTGAACACAGTCCTCTTGTTGACAAGCTTGCAATTGGTTCAAAGTGCGATGTATATGGGAATAGTGATTGCAACCATTTCCTGTGCACCAACAGTCGTGTTCTGCATGTTGCAGAGGTATGCAAGCGTCTGGTAGTACTGGAGAAGTGGAGAAACAAGGGTCTTCTGGGTATGCAAGCAGACCATCAATCATAGAAGCTCTGCAGCCAGTTGCACTTGCAGGACACAACATCAATTGTGGTTGGTCCTCAACTGACTGTCCCCAACAGCTGATTCTGTTTCTACAGTTATTTTGATTACACTGTGCTCCAGCCTGTTGCAAATGCCAAATCTGCAAGATGTTGGAGGGAGTGTTGCAGTCTGGCCCTGTGCACCAGCACTGAGACACACCATCAGACTGAATGACACAGTTGTCTGGTTGACTCTGACCTTCCATGATGTTCAAGCAAGGATCACTTGGCCATACAACCTTCCTGTCTGTAACAAGGCTGGAGCACACACTAAATGGAGTTGGGCAAACAATGTTCGTTCCATCTTGGCGAAGACAGGACACTGATTGTTGCTGATGATCAGCTGGAAAGCTTTCTTTGATGTTTTTAAACTGATCTCCGATGTTGCACCGGTTTTTCAAACACCAGCAGAGCGTTTTTGACTTGTGTTTCAGACAGCCAAGAGGTTGAGATGGAAGAACAGGGAGGTTGAGGGAGCTCAGACAGCTGTCAGATGGCCATTTGAATGAGTTATTCTCAAACCAAACGAAACAGCCAACTTCATTTGGACCACACTGATTCAAGACCATCTGTCCAGTGGAATCTTTGGTCCAACATTCTTGAACTGCTGGGCTTGACCGTGGAGAAACTAGTGGCTTAGCTATTTGAAGATACTGTTGAAAAATTTGAACCATGTTCTCTTTAGTATTGCAGTGGTGTCCCATGCACCAACAGACAAGTTGGCCATGTCTTCGCTGACAAAATGAGCCATGCTTGGAAGAAAAATCACTAGGGGTAAAGCAAGGAGCTACTGACAGCTGAACTTTGTCTTGTCTTACAACCGCAACGCATCCCTTAGCACTTGGTTGGCATTGGATTAGTTGAGGTGTACCAGTATCAGGATCTGCACCCCAGCATTCAATCTTGGGAAAATGTGGGTTTGTATCTTTAGTGCCAGAGGCACGCCCTTTGGCAGATGGACTTTTTCGGTCCAACAGCTTGGTGAACAGGCTCTGTATCTGATTCTCTGTATTGCACAAATTGCTCGGACATCGACAAAGCACTTTCCCATCCTTTGGCAGACATTCACCCTGTTTGCTATTTGGCAAAAAATCAGCATGTTGGTCTGAGATGCAAGGATTTCTGGGCCAACCAAAGTTGAAATCTTTTGCTATTTCAGTGTAGCAGCCAACTGAATTCGTGGGACAATCAACAGCAGTGACTGGGGAAGTCCAGCATTGAAATTGACCTCGCTTCTTGTTTGATTTTGATCCAGCTGCCTTGCTGAGTGATTGGGAGAGAATGCGTTGCAGGTATGCAGCATTGTTGCACTGTCTTCTCCAACATAAGCATTCTGTAGGACTGCAGTAGTCTTGTGAAACACGATACTGCTGGTTATGGACTTGTTGTTTAGTGATGCATGGTTCTGGAAGCCATTCGAATTCACCTTCAGAAATTCGTGTCTTACATCCAATTCCTTGGGGAGAACAGACCACTAGCTTCAAGTTGTCATTCTGAGAACCCCAACAAGTGAGAGATCCTTTAGAATTGATGGTCAAACCAGAACTGGCGTCCACTTTGTGAATAAACTCATCTGTGTTGCAGGCTTGACTTGAACACCAGCACAGTTTTGTGTCTTGAAGTGCTCTGCATCCTTCACTATTCTTGTAGATGTCAGAGTTCCACATAGCTCGAGATGAAATGCATGGCTCTGACATTGAAATTACTTGATCATCTACAACATGTGATTGACATGCAACAGCATCGTCAGGACATGCCATGAGACCCATCGCATTTGGGGCTCGCCCTTGCCAACAAAGCAATGAAGAATCGGACGACAAACTGCGTTTAGACCGTTGTCTCTTCTCACCAGACAGCGTCGGATCCTTGAGGTAACGCAGAAACCAGTTATCAAGCAAAGTTGAGTTTACAAATGTTCCTAAATCAGCAGCCGGTTTAGGTTTTGTATGGCCTGTGGTAAAAGGCACATATCGTCGTTTCAGAAAACTTCTATCAATCTGCATGTGTCTAGGTTCAGTGTTTCTCCAATTTGCAATAAATGGCCAGTATGGGCCTTTGTGAAAACTTTGTTGAATCCGTATTTGTTTGGCTTGGTTGTTTCTATGCCTTGAAGTAATAGGCCAGTGTGCCTGCTTCTGTGTACTTCTGTCAGTATGCCAGACCTGCATTTGGTTTGGAAACCAGTAAGATTCCTGAAAGCTTTGTCCTGGGCGATAGTGATATATGTTCCTTTTAAATGGACTTTGCAAAATCTGGGAGTCTCGTTTTCCCCACCCACCCTTGTATGGCAAAGTTGACATCTGGAACAAGACTGGTTGCTTGTCCCAAACTGGATAGTTTTCCTGCACCAGTGGCTTCTGTCCAAGTGAGTGGTTGCAATAGATGGCATACTCATTTTGAAACTGTTGCCTTGTATTGCAGTTCTCACTGTTGCACCAGCAGCATACATTCGCACCCATTTGAGCACAACCTAAGCCGCGATTATTGTAGGGGGACCTGATCAGCTTTGAATGAGGAATACACGGATTTTGGTGCTGAAACTGCTGCCACACCGAATCAATGCATGACTGGCATGCTACATCCGTTATTCTGCACTGTTGATGGCGGCCATCAACGATTTCGTAACAGTTTAGTCTGAATGACTGACTGCCTTGGGTCCTTGGTGCTGATCTTCCGAAACTTATGAGTATTTCCTGCATTTTCTCTTCAGAGTTGCATGAGTCAGAGTTGCACCAACAGCAGAGCTTTGTTCCAAATCTTGCACAACCACTGGCTTGATGGTTGTAAGGAGTGCTCTGATGGCTGACGGAATGGACACATGGATCAAGTGAATAGAACCTGCTTTTTGCCTTGTCATAACATGATTGACAAGCTACAGATTGGTCAGGACAAATTTGAGTGGACAGGTACCAAATGTCCCTTGAAACTCTTCGGCAAACTTGCACACCTATGTTAGGTTCAGCCAGTCCTATGGTTTGTTTGGCCCAATTCTCATCATTGCAACCATTTTCACTACACCAACAACAGGTTTGTCCATGAACTGTGTTACACCCATCGGCAGAAGCTTTGTTTGAGGTGCAAACTAAGTCAGGATGATAGATCAGTTTCTCATCACTCTTGCATATTTGACATGACTTGGTATTCACTGGGCAAGTGTGCTTTGTTAGCCTGTTGACTGACGGTCCCACATAACACTGAAATGGTTCACTTTGGGAGACATGGAAAGCAGAGTAGATTGTGCGGACGTTCTCTTCAGTGTTGCAGTTGTCTCCTTGACACCAGCAGCAGAAATCTCTGTCCACATAGCCACAGCCGTCCTGATCCATTCTCTGGTCATATGCGTCTGAACAATTGTTCTCTGGCCATCTGAATCCCTGAGCACCTGAACAGGTCAAGCACACATGCACTGGTGATGCACATTTGTGAGGAAAACGGTTCTTCTTGACGTCTTGTGCTATGCAAGACGCAGTTATTTGACCAGTTGTTCTGTCGGTCTTGCTCAGGCGTAGCATTTCTTTTTCAGTGTTGCAGTAGCTCTTGAAGCAAAAACACATAAGGATGTCTTCGCTCCCTCTCAAGCAGGACCTGTTTGATGTTCCAGTGGGCAAATAGCGTTGTTCCTTGCACGGATAGTCTTGAAAAATAACCTGACCTGTCTGCTGGTTGATATGTGCCACACAAGCTATGGTGTTAGAAGGACAGGAAACTGGTTCGGCACCCACAGTATAGCAATGCGAGACATAGCTGGTCTGTTGTTGGTCAAATGCTGTATAAAATGGAAGTATGATATGATCTGTGTTGCAGAGATTGCGTGAACACCAGCACAATACCCCCTTGGTTGTTCTGGCACACCCTAAATGTAGTTTATATATTTTTACTAGAAAAATTTTGCCTAACTATAAGAACTGCTTTCTATAACTTTCTGTAGATATGATTTTCTGGAGTAACGTTTTAAAAACGGCTGGGATAATATCAATGGGGAGACAAACTTAACAGCCAAAGGTAGGTTAGCATGAAGTTCAAAGGGCGGCCAAAAAACTACTGAAGAAAGAACAAAGGCAATGCCTGTAAACAACAATATCACCAACAATAAACTTATAAAACGTTCCACAAGCGACGCTAATCGCTGACACCCATAAAAACTTACATACCTTCAGGCCTCCAAAGATATGGTTCTTCTGCGAAGCTTGCCTGCCTCACGCAAACATCTGAGCGAAAGGAAAGTCGGTTGTTCTCAATAAAAACCTGACATGCCACAGCATCGTTAGCACATTCGATGACTTGATCTAGTCTTGCGTTAGAAAAGCATTTCAATCGGTCGCCCAACGACAGAAGACAGAAGTGGAAAGTCAGTGAAATCGCCAGCCAAATCAATAGCATCCTGCTTAGCCAAACTGGCGACAGAGAGCGATTCGATCCAATTACATTATTCTCTCACCAACAGTTAAGCATCAAAACAGCTTTCTTTGTGCATTGAAGTCTCAATCGGCAAAAACTGTTCTCAATGGACTGGCTTTTCTCATTTTGAATAGTTTTTGCGCTACTATGCATAAAATGGCTTGTTTGCGGATTTTTGGCTTATAGCCGGCCTTGATTACGTCTGAAGGACGAAAATAGCCGCTATCTGTCCTGATTCCGGCCAGGCCACGCCCCCGCAACGAGCTCGATTTGCGTAAAAGCTAAAAGGGAATGACGCGTAGTAGCAGCTGCATCAAGTAGATACCGGCACCCACACACGGTATCGGATGGATCTGTTGAAGTCAATTGGCCAAGCGTTCCGCTTCCATTCAGCCAACGCCGTTCATTCCAGCACCCACGCCTTCCATTCTCAAGTGAGCTCGTTAAGAGTGTCTGCTATTTTTGCACGTTTACTACTCTTAATTGGCTTCGTTTAAATAACTGGCCTCCAGAGCACAGTCACAAGCTGCTCTCCTTCCTTGCGACAGCATGCTCGTTTGCGTATGAACGTGCTCTAGTCACACCTAGTCATTAGACGGTTGTTTTAGCCTGTGTGGGCCCAGTCATTACTAAAGCACCCGTCAGTCAGTCAGCCATGCCCTGTTACGGTGGCCGGTCGGTGCTCCTCCTCTCTGCCACCATCTACCTGGCGGTCACCGAATCGGCCGTCATCCCCACCCCACAGCCTCAACCAACAGCCAGTACCCAGTTCTATCCCGATGAGCAGTCGATCGTTCAGTCGGTCAGTGCGCTCGCCAACTTTCCCGAATTCGACCGAGGCGTGCTCAGTCTGAGGCCCTCTACGAGTAAGTCCATTTCACCTGCCTGCACCAGCTGAATGCCTCTCACCTCCATTGACGTCACTGGTCTCTTCCCCAATGCTAGCTAACCATAGGAGGTCGTGTCTCTGTCGTAAATGATAGCTATTTATAACTTGGCAATGAATCGGTTATCAACCTTCTAAAGGGCTTGCTTCTGAGCGATTGGCAGCCGATCGATCTAGCAATTCTTGTTTGGAGAAATCGGTATATGTAGCTACTGTTTAGTCATTGTACCCCAAAAGCTAAAATTGTGAAAGTTGCTTTTTGTTTAGATGCATGTACTACATTTTGGTACATATGAAATTTCATAAATTCAGATTATGAGCAAGGTACAAGTCAAAGTAAGTCATGCCAAGTTAAACTGTTAATAGACCAGAACACCTACATACTGTACGAAAGTAGTCTCTCTATCAAGAGAAATGGACAGCTTTTCGGTTTTATTCATATACATAACAATACTTTTACATTAGACTTACATTTTTTTCATTAAAAAACCAGATTCTCTACCACGTTTGTACACCAAAGCATGTCTTATGTATCAACATAAATAAATCTATATTTTTGTAAGATTTGCAATGATTCTGCAGAATTTTCTTTGGCAATATGAACGTTGTGTAGTATGTACTATACCTACTTATGTAGTACAACAGTATGTACCATAGTGCAATGTACTGTACGTAATATTACGGTATTTCCTACAGTTTCTACCGAAAACTACAATGTTTCTTAGATGTTAGGTCCAGACATAAGACAAGCAAGAGTTACTGTATTGAGTTACGACCCACCAGCCTGCAACAGATTCAATCTATTCGTTTGGGATTTCTTTTAAAAATCCGGGGATCTTGGGGCTCTAGGGTCGTTTCACGCAGCCTGTGAACAAAAACACGTTCACCAAAACGGTGAGGATTTCGGAATTGACAAACAGACAGACATCAACAGAAAAACTGGTTTACATAAGCAACGCTTCACAGTTTACCGACAAAATGACTTGAAGAAAGCCTAAAAAATTATAAGTTGTTTGCAGGCTGTCAAGCCAAATTCTCAACGACTGACATCCCGCTTTACTACTGTCCGAGTCATGCGTGGAACAACCCGTTCCAATGGCCTTGTATTCGCAGCACAGACCTGTGTAACGGAATTGCCGACTGTCCTAAAGCCGAAGACGAACACCCCGCCCTCTGCATGTTCCACTTGGCCGTAAGTTTGCTCTCTCTCTCTTTCTCTCACTCTCGCTTTAATTACCGATATTGCTCACGGTCTCGGTAACCTATTCATTTTAATATCGGATCGAAACCTGATGAGAGCTCCGCTGAGCAAATTAGCACTAATCATTAGCAACTTACCAGACGGACATTTTCGGCCTCGGCGAGTAAGATAAATCGGCGTCTAACGACTCAGCGGCACGCCAGCCCATCAACAAAGGAACAAAGCAACTGCCCACCTATCGCCGGTTGAGGTGCAGCCGGTTGCAATTGAGAGGCGCAGGAGCGGCGAAAATTTGCATAGAGCTCGTGAGAGCAGAACTGATTTGTAACTAATTAGTTTCAGGAGCAGAATGAGCTAAAAAGCATAAAACTGCTGATCGCTAAGCACTTCTTCGCCAGCCACGCCGACGAAGTTCCAGTTCTGCCGACCGAGATACTAGCCGGTCGTCATCTCGGTGCCGGCGCCCTGCCGCGACGACCCAGTGACGTCACGCAGTCAGGAGAGGCCGAACCATCCAGCCCCTGACAGTGCGAAAAGAAAGCAGGATTGTCTGTGTGTATTTTGACTGAAACCACCCCGCACCATAACTGTATTTGGCTTGACCTTGCACCCGGCGTAAAGTTTAGGCAATCGTCAGTTGGCGAAGACTCGCAACCAAAATCGGAATAAAAGCTTTATTGCTAAGCTAAAGCCGGCTGTTTTGCGTCAGAGCAGCCAGAGACAATGCCGACTTGCTATGACGTCAGCCGCTTAGGGCTTTAATTGCCAATGCACATGCGCCCCAATTGAGATTGAGAGTAATTGGCATCGATGACGCACAACTTTACTTGCACGCATGTCAGAGACAGACAGACAGCTACCAGCTAACAACATCACAGTGACAGGTGGCTCTGGTACAAATCAGAGAAGATCAGACGTTGCTCCCATCAACCTATGCACCTTCACCTTTTATCAGTTAGAAATTGCGCATTTGCAGACGAGTTTATGCTCAGAAGTTGGTTGGACAGCAGGTGCATAGACTGAAAGTGAGCAATAGTCTGTAAATGACAAGCCGATCAGATCAGTAACACATAGCGCTGTAGGTGAGCACGTCCAAGTAACTAGCCATAGTGAACTGTAGTCGCACTTGGTTCTGCTGCTTGTCGCTGGAATGTAGTTCTAGCACGGAGTGTTTGCACGGCAGCAGCAATTCTTTGGGATCTTAAATCGCACGCTACTCAGTCAGACCGGGCGGCAGGCTGAGATTTTTCGCATCACTTACATTCCTGGCCGCCGCAAATAGTCTGGCCGCGGTTCAAGTCCCAGTAGCTGTCGCCCATGCGGACCCGAAAGTAGGTGGAATGCGCGTTGCCGCACTGAAAGAAAATTTGCATAGAGCGGTGCAGACGCCAATAGAATGCATACTGTACGTTTTGCGTGTGGGTTGGCGGCAGGTGGACCTGCGCGATTTTCAGTTTGATTCCGCCGGGCAAGAAGAGCCGGCAAGTTTGTGGCTGGCCGTTAGTGGAGAGCGTGAGCTGTCGCTCAGCGTCATCGACCGTTAGCATGCCGTTGCAAGCTGAAATACAAGCCGAGTTTAATGAGCGCTGCCAGAGCCGCGGGAGACAGGAAAACAGGCGTCCTTACACACGCTTTTTTCCTGGAATGACACCTCAAAGAGCAGGTCATCGCCGTCGCTCAGACGATACAAAAGTTCTGCCACGTTCTGAGACGAGACTAGCGAGGGGGACTGGGTGCCACTATCGCAGATGGCAACCTGACTAAGTTTGGCCACCGATCGCGGCACTAATTTGCTGCGCTTTCGCAGACCGTCAAATACTTGCCAGCCGTCCAAGACCTAGGTAGAATAATTACTAAATCTGTCAATAGTTCTTGATTAGTCTCTCACCGTGACAGCTGAGTTAGACGAGCAACGATAGCGGTTGTTGGGAAAGTGCAGCTTGATCCGCTGCGTGGAGGGCGCCAGAATTTTCACTGCACATGAGCGCGAAAAGTAACTTTTTGTCTGGCTGCTCAAGTGGTAGGTGCCAGGGTTGCTGACACGAACGAAACATGCGTCTATAATAACAGACATTTGTGATCACATCAAGCTATTGGAATCTTGCGAAATCGGGCCATGCAGTGAGCAAACACCGCTGTATCGATTTAAGCAAATATCGTGTAGGTTGTTCGTGACCTATGTCTTTTCGGTGGTCTAGATTCAAGAAATTATTCGGTCTGCAAGCGAACATCTTACCTATATCGACCACGTGTGACGTTTCCGAGTCCACATCTGCAGACAGCGAAATCTGAAAGGACAACCATTGCTCAAACCAGAGCGTCCATACAAGCATAGCATCTATGTAGCAGTCAGGCACTTAACGCCGTTTATGGTACTTGTACCTAGTTTAGTGCCAACAAATATGTTAGCCCTACCCATGGCCATCAGTGCCGGTACCATATGGTACGAAATATGAAGGGGACGGTCAATGTACCAAGGTAAGGGTACCATGTATGGTACCACCACCGTGGCCGAATGTGGGGTACCATATAAGGTACCGACACCACCATACCATACAAAGTACCACCACAGTCCCTGAACGAGGGGTTCCGTATACCGCATAGAATTGCCGCATTATGCTCCACTAGCCTAAGTACGGTGTGCCATACCACCGGCACCATAAACGGCCTAAAGTGCCTGACTACCTAAGTTCAGCGACCACAGTACGTATGTAAATTACAGTACGTTTGGCAATACGTACGTACGTACTGTAGGTAGACGTACACAAGTTTTACATTCTGTGATTTCGATGCTCCACTTTGAAAGCGAGAATGAAGTGACACCACTCTTAAGCAACGTACCTTAGAAAAGGCGGCGGTAAGGGCGAGAATCAGGAGTTCGTGAGCTCGAGGGACCATGACAGAGAGCGACGGTCTAAACAGCGCGACATGCAGAGAGAGGGGAGGAGCAGTAGTAAGACCAGGAAGAATGAATGAATGGAAGGCATTTGAGGCAGGCCGCCTACGCGCCGCCACTGACGCAAGGCACGCCAAAATTCTGACGAATGTCCGCCATAACCGTCCGGCACGCCTGTCTCGTGCCGCAGACAGTGACTGATGCTTCCGCTACCCCGCACGCTTACACACAAATTAGCAGCCACTTAACATTCCCACCACACCTACACCGACGCTGACGGCATACGGTCACTCTGGCTCCCAGCCGTTTGAGACGTTTAGCTTAGGCTTCTTAATCTTTCATTTCTTCGCCTTTCGATAATTACGGTTTCATTGAAGTAATATACAGGTTCAATAATATACGGGAATTTAGTTCTAGCTTTAGTTTGAGCAGAGCGATCTTTTTGCTATTGGTGTCATGCGAAAGAGGGCGCTTTGGCTGATCGATTGGCAGGTGGCCGGTCAAAAACGAGTCACAGAGTCGGGTACTGTAAGAGTTTAAAGTGAGCCAGTTTAGTACACTGCCATTTTCTGCCGTTTCTTCAGTCTTTTTATGGATTTTGCCTGACGGAGAATGTATGCTAAGTTCCTACAAACTGGGACTACCTCTAGTTACAGTAGTAACCATTGTTCGAGAGTTGTTTGCTAAAAGTGCACGGTCGGCCACTTTAAGAGTCGTTCTCTGGTCAGATCGCGTTTTGCCCCTTTGCCCTATTCAGACCCAAAATTGAAATTTTGAGCTAGAGAGCTGCAAGTTGGCACACTAATACATACTAATGAGTTATCTTTCAGCTGCAAAGGATTAGTGGATCTGACGCTCCTGTCCTGAGATATAGCCTTCCGAAAATCGGTCCGCTTAACTATGGGACCAAAACTTCAAACTCGAATTTCTCGCTTCGTACTCGGAATTCGGACCTAAAAATTGGGGGTTTTAGAGTACTTTTAGACTGCTTTAAGAAACTTTTGTCAAATTTTCGTTTTCAGAAAAAAACTTTTTTTTCGCCCCCTTTGCGCCCCCCTAGCTCGTCTGGAACCCCCCAACCCAGTTTTTTTTATTTCAGAAAAATGTTGCGCTATCAATTACCTACCGTTTGGTGTGAAGCATTGTTTGCCCAGACCCGTGAAGCGTGAGAAAATTGAAGTCAAACATGTCCCGGTCGCAAAATTTTCGCACTTTTCTAAGGTCAAATATTTCCAAGTCCGGTTTTCCACCTACTAGTACGAATTCGGACCTAAAAATTGGGGATTTTAGAGTACTATTAGACTGCTTTAAGAAACTTTCGTCAAATTTTCGTTTTCAGAAAAAAAAATTTTTTTCGCCCCCTTTGCGCCCCCCTAGCTCGTCTGGAACCCCCCAACCCAGTTTTTTTTATTTCAGAAAAATGTTGCGCTACCAATTACCTACCGTTTGGTGTGAAGCATTGTTTGCTCAGACCCGTGGAGCGTGAGAAAGCTGAGGTCAAACATGCCGCGGTCGCAAAATTTTCGCAATTTTCTCAGGTCAAATATTTCCAAGTCTTGGTTTTCCACCTACTAGTAGGAATTGGGACTTAAAAATTGGGGGTTTTAGAGTACTTTTAGACTGCTTTAAGAAACTTTTGTCAAATTTTCGTTTTCAGAAAAAATTTTTTCGCCCGCTTTTGCGCCCCCAGCTCGTCTGGAACCTCCCAAACCCCAAAATTTTTTTTTCTGAAAACGAAAATTTCACAAACGTTTGTTAACGCAGTCTAAAAGTACTCTAAAACACACAATTTTTAAGTCCCAATTCGTACTAGTAGGTAGAAAACCGGACTTGGAAATATTTGACCTGAGAAAAGTGCGCAAAATTTTGCGACTGGGACATGTTTGACCTCAATTTTCTCACGCTCCACGGGTCTAGGCAAACAATGCTTCACACCGAAGGGTAGGTAATTGATAGCGCAACATTTTTCTGAAATAAAAAAACTGGGTTGGGGGTTCCAAACGAGCTAGGGGAGCGCAAAGGGGCGAAAAAAAATTTTTTTTTCTGAAAACGAAAATTTGACGAAAGTTTCTTAAAGCAGTCTAATAGTACTCTAAAATCCCCAATTTTTAGGTCCGAATTCGTACTAGTAGGTGGAAAACCGGACTTGGAAATATTTGACCTTAGAAAAGTGCGAAAATTTTGCGACTGGGACATGTTTGACTTCAATTTTCTCACGCTCCACGGGTCTGGGCAAACAATGCTTCACACCAAACAGTAGGTAATTGGTAGCGCAACATTTTTCTGAAATAAAAAAAACTGGGTTGGGGGTTCCAGACGAGCTAGGAGGGCGCAAAAAGGGCGAAAAAAAAAATTTTTTTTCTGAAAACGAAAATTTGACAAAAGTTTCTTAAAGCAGTCTAAAAGTACTCTAAAACCCCCAATTTTTAAGTCCCAATTCCTACTAGTAGGTGGAAAACCAAGACTTGGAAATATTTGACCTAAGAAAAGTGCGAAAATTTTGCGACCGGGACATGTTTGACCTCAATTTTCTCACGCTCCACGGGTCTGAGCAAACAATGCTTCACACCAAACGGTAGGTAATTGGCAGCGCAACATTTTTCTGAAATAAAAAAAACTGGGTTGGGGGGTTCCAGACGAGCTAGGGGGGCGCAAAGGGGGCGAAAAAAATTTTTTTTTATGAAAACGAAAATTTGACAACAGTTTCTTAAAGCAGTCTAAAAGTACTCTAAAACCCCCAATTTTTAGGTCCAAATTCCGAGTATGAAGCGAGCAATTCGAGTTTGAAATTTTGGTCCCATAGTTAAGCGGACCGATTTTCGGAAGGCTATATCTCAGGACAGCAGCGTCAGATCCACTAATCCTTTGCAGCTGAAAGATAACTCATAAGTATGTTAGTGTGCCAACTTACAGCTCTCTAGCTCAAAGTTTCAATTTTGGGTCTGAATACTGAAACTCGATGTGACCAGAGAACGACTCTTAAAGCATTCTCTCAACGGAACTGGAGCCCTTCGAAAACGCTGCATCCATTGGTGGACTTGAATTTCTCTTGGCCCCTCTTCTTTAAGTATAGCATTCAGCCTTTAGGTAGTGGTTACTGGAGGCACTCCGGGTTTTATGGGAACTTAGCATGCACTTTCCGTTCCGACTTTGAGGCAAAATCGATAAAAACATTAAAAACTTAAAACACAGGAGAGAATGGCAGTATATGTACTAAACTCGCTCACATTAAACTGTTACAGTACCCCGACTCAGTGACTTGTTTTTCCGTCTACTCAAACTAGCTAAAACTAAATTCCCGTTTATTATTGAACAACCTGTAAGTAGATCGTTGGCGATTACGTTTGCTTCTTTGCTTACGCAGGTTCTGGTAGCTTTAGGTTAGGCACTGTTGATTGGGTATACTGAACCGATACCGAAAATTGGGTATTTTTGGGAATCTACCGATTCCAGGCCTTTTAGTAAGTACCATACCCGGTATACTTATTATTTTTTAATAATACCCAGGTGCTTGGGAAACGGTATGTTTTACCCGGTTTAGTACAATTTTTATCGAAAATTCCGTATGACCACAATGCTTTTTTGTAGCTTGACTTGATCTTGCGCCCGCACCACAGAACTTCATTTTATTCACGTTATCATTCCAAAATATCGAATTTGAAGGATTTTTGGGCTGTCCAAAACAAAGGTGCTTATTAGAAAGCAGCTCTAGTGTAGTGTACGTAGTTTTGGCCAGTGGCGTATCCAGGATTTTGGAAAGGGGGGTGTAAAATTTTGAAAGTGCCTGGTTGGGCCGCTACCCAACCAGGGTAAGAAAATTTAGCAAAAATAGCCTGCAAAAACGCGTTTAAAACGCATTCCGAGCTTAAAATTAACAGAAATTACAAGTTTTAGTAGTTTATAATGGCCTGGTTGGGCTTCTGCCCGACCAGGGCGAGAAAATTTTGAAAATTTGGCCTTCAAAAACGCATTTAGAAGGCATTCTGAGCACAAAATAGACAGTTTTAGTACATAATTCATTTGTTTCTTATATTTTTGACAGACTTTTTCTTCCTACCTCCACCGCAAAGGGGGGTGCACACACCCTACACCCCCTGGATACGCCACTGGTTTTGGCTTAGCTTCACACATCTCCTTATAAAATAATCAAATCTGTTTGTACCTATGTACATTGATGTACAGTAGTTTCGTTTTGTCACCATTCATTGGACCTCTTTCCTGTAGTGCACTGGCAGGTCTTAAAACTATGCTACACATGGAAACATTTCTCTTAGTCCAAATTATTTATAGAATCGATGTTTACATGAATGAAACCAAAAATAGTTTTAGAAAATTGCTAAAAACTGTAAAAATCCCATTGCTTTTGATGAATTAACTAGCCTCTCTCTGACCTTGAAAATGCCTAAATCTTTAGCTTTGGACCTAGGAAATTCAGTGTTTAGACTTTGCAAAACATTTCAGGAAACACCGAATAAATGCCGGTATACCTGTATTTTTTGAATACCTACCCATACCGAGCCGGTTCCTGAGTATGCCAAAAAATATTTACCCATACCGAGTTGGTTCCTGAAAATTCGATACCCAAGCAACAGTAGGTTTTGGTTACCGTTGTCAAGTAAATTAAATCAAAATTAAATTAAATTCGAAAATAATTTACTTTCGAAGAGTAAATTAAGTGGCAAGTAAATAAAAATAAAATTAAATCTCTGACGAAAATGGCGAAGCAAGTAAAAAGTAAATTAAATTAGATCGAAAGGCCTGAAAAATTTACTTTAAATTTACTTCTAATTTACTTGTAATTTGCTTCATTGACTATTCGATCTGTGGTAGTCTTGGCTCTCGCATGTAACTTTTGTGTGATTCTGTGCCTTTTCTGTCTGTCTATTTAGCCAAAGAATGTACATATGCTCTCACTGTTGAGAATGGAAACCCAGCTGCAATGCAGCAGATCATTCAACACAATTTTCTCTGAAATCTTAATTGAAGACTTACATACGCTCAAGAATGTTTTGGGTTCTGGTGGGTAAAATATTCAGGGATGCGTACCATAGCAAAATTGTACTAAATAGTCCTAACATCAATTTTTGAATTTAGTTCGTACACCTGCCATAAAAAATCAAATTCAAAATAGCTCCCTCCATACTATTCCATATCAAAATTAAAGGCCAAATTACCAGATAATTTTAGTGTTAAAATTACGATATGGTATGGCTTCTTCATTCTAGTAGCACTAGCTCATTGACTATTTGCAACACTTTTCAACTGCGTCAGAATATTTACCGACACCTTTCTGCATGTTTCGATCCGAGGTGGTGGTTTCGAAGGAAGGTAGATTCAAAAGTAGTTTCCAAAGGCATTATGGCACTGTCACAGCAGACTAGGTACCATTACTAAAACCAAATTCAAGCCAAAATCATATACCAACCAAATTCAGACCGAATAAGCTAATGTAGTACTATACCATGCCATAACGAATTTAAGAATTAGTCTTTGAACAGATCGAAACTCGGTATTCAGATCCAAAATATAAGTTTGGCGTAGAGGGCTCAAAGTTGGAGGACTAAGACTTCTTGTTTGATAGACTTTATTACCATCGCAAAGGATATCCGCTTAACTATGTATGGGACCGAAATTTCAAAATCGAATTTCTAGTGCATTAAAACTTGGGACTTAAAAATTAGGGCTTTCGGGTAAGTTTTGGAGTACTTTAAGAATCAACGATCGAATTCCAATTAGGAAAATAATTTTTCGACACCTTTGGCTGGGCCCCCTAGTTCGTCTGGAACCCCCTTAACGGTTCGTTTTATCTCAGAATATTGCAGCACTGTCAGTAATTCCCTACAATTTGGTATAAAACATATTTGCTGAACTGAAGGCTGGAGCAATGTGGTGAAATATAGCTTCAATTATGAAAGATCATCAAAATTTTCAGTTTCTGTAAGGAACCAAAATTTCCTATAGGCATTTCTAGCCTATCAACTTGAGTTCTGGACTAAAAATTGGGGCTTCCATGTAACTTTTGGAGTAGTGCTCAATATTCTGAAATAAAAAGAACGGTTAGGGGGTTCCAGACGAGCTAGGGGGCCCCAAAAGGGTCTTAAAAATCGGGGATTTGTAGTAACTTTTGAGAGAACTTTAAGAATCAATGATCGAATTCCATTTTTTTAGGAAAAAAATTTTAAGTCGCAACTCTGATTATTGAACTAGAAATTCGATTTTAAAATTTCGGTCCCATATTAAGCAAACCGATTTTCAGAGGGCTACAGTATATCTGGAGTGTGGAGCGTCGAATCGGGATATCCGTTGCGGCGGTTATACAACTTATCAAGAAGTCGTTAAAACTTGAAGGGCTCTAACTTTCAATTTTGGGTCTGAATAGGGCAAAGGGCGAAGACTAGATCGAACCAGAAACTGACTCTTAACTGGCCAAGTTTAAATATAAAAGTTTAAATTTGGTAGGCATCCCTGATTCTGAGAGAACAAACAATACACAGTTGACAGTTTCAGGAGATTTTCGCCAATAGTTCAAAGTGTCGAAGGTGGCAAATGTCGGACGTCAAGACAAATCAATTGTAAAATTAATCTTAAATCATTCACCTGCTTGGCAGCTGCACAGACATACAGTAGTACCGCCTACAAGGAACAATAGCCAGAGAGGAGAAAGAGTTGTTGAGAGAAAGACAGAGAAACTAGCTTAGATTAGAGTTGCTACCACCAAACTGCAACCACAACAAACACCCACGCGAGGCGATTTCGATCGTAAAATCTAATTAATTACCTGCCGTCAGTCAGCCAACGGCACCGACCAACTATAGTCAGTTAGGCCGAGCTAAAGGCGCGATTAGGGGGAGGTAGGGGAGTGAATTATATTAGCGCTTATTTGAGTTCCTCGGCAAGGATTCGTTGACGCACGCATGACCAACATTTATTGGCAATATAAAATTTACATATACATCAGTAGATAAAGCAACAATCATTTGTGGAAGGTAGTACTGATTCGTCTGGTGCCCAGTCGTCTCGGGGGCAGGTATTCGGTTATCTCTTCCATCGACGCTCCAAGTGGTTCCGGCCGTTTCAAAATTGGCGGCAGTCCAGTTTTTGGTCGTTGCTCGGCCGCCCTAACATTTGCATATTACGGTGTTAAGACGTCTATAGTGTCCCAAAATAACTACAACACTACAAACGTTTTCTGCCGCCGTTCTGCTACTGATTCACTTCAGTAAGAGCTCAAATCGCTCATCTAATCGTGCCATTTCAAACATCCAAAGCACAGCTCTTAACTTCAACCACAAGGTAAGACACACGGCAAAGCGAAAAAAGGTACTGTATGTAGTGCTACTATATTTATGTAGCCCGAAGCTGGGAAAAATCAAAGTTGTAGGCCAGAAAAAGATCTTTTTCAACGTCCGATGGTAATCTGGTTCCAATCATCAACTTGCTTCCAGGGAAGGAACTTTGGCGGCTTACATCATGGAATCTTGGATAGTCAGTCAAGCTCTTCCAAGACACTTTACATGTACTTACTCTCATCGCACTGCTACTCTTCTTCCCCTTTATTAAGATGTATGACTATGAAACATATCGTAGGTAGCACCCGCTCTGGCATACTGTACAAAAAGGTGCGTCTGTTGGCCTGATATAAACAACTAATTGCTGATGACCAGGGCGAGAAACCAAAGAAACCATCCTTACATGTGTAGTAATTGTAGCTCATGGAGTAAAGAAAATTAACGAAAATTATCAATATGTTCCTGTACAGATGTTTTTATTAAAAATCGTCGCGGAATTGAAAGCAACAATTTCGGCTCTAACTCTGAAGAAAATTTAAATTTCGGTGGGTATTTCGCATTCAGGGGAGGGGGACCAAAAAGGGAAAAACACCATTACGAAATGATTGCCCGACCCCCAAATGGTGTTTTTTCACGTTTTGTCTGTGATTTCAGTTTTGATTGTAGTTAAGCGATCCGCTTTCGATATGTAACATGACACGATCTGTCTGATGATCAATTTGAGCCCTTACTACAATGAAACGGTCAAGCAGAACATCAGCAGTAAGCAAGAGTTTGTGATGTTGTAATTATTTTTGGACAGCCTGTACCATACAAGTCGGCTTAACTGACTTTTGGGGTCCCTCCACTATATATTAATCACTTTCTAGCTTACGCTTAGGCTTAGGTTTAGGCTTAGGCTTAGGAGTCAACTGAATACGGTCGATAAAATTGAAATTTTTGTTAGGGACCCTTAAAAAAGTCAGTTTTGCCTACAATACAAGTCTACCGCGCTTTGCGAGAGGCCGGTAGGCGCTTCTCCATGAACAGTCGGCTTTCTTCGGCCGCTTCGAACTTCTCGCCCAAATCGGTCGAATTGGGTCGTGAGCTAGAAAAAATACAGTCTTCGCCTTAAAAGGTTAGCCTGCCATTTTTCGAGTTTTCCGAATACAAATTCAAACTGCCGTCAATCGGTCAATTTGCAACCGAATGTGGAAGATTATCGGCGCGATTATTACGATTTGTTTAAGATTTGCCTCGACCGAATTCAGGCCTGCTAGCCTTCAGTATCCCAGAGTTTTGTCCTTTTGACATGAACTGACCAGAACTTTTAGAGGTCAACTACATGTAGTTGGGTCCGTTTTTTCTCAGTTTTTTTCGGAAAACCACGGTACCAGCACCCATACATGTAGTAACAGGGGGGTCTGGGGGCTCTGCTCCCCACCCGACTTAGGCCAGAACCCCCAACCCCCTCCCCCTTCGGCGGATGACCTGTTACATGTATGCCAGCACCATATAGTACCCCTACTTTGGCATTACTACCTGTACCGGTACCATATACTGTACCACTCCGGTCAGATTTCGTACAATGGTAGTGGTACCATATGGTATCGGCACCCATGGCCAGGCAGGGGTAGAGGTACCATAAACGGCGTTAAGTACATTGTACCAGCACTGGTAGAAACAAAACGATTTTTCCATTCAGCTCACCTGAACGGAAAATCTTGCACAACCATTGTGAGTCAACAACAACGAGGCTAACATTTGTTGCTGTTTCAGCCACTACAGTTTCTACAAAAGAAACTCTAGACCAAGTTACAGAACAAACGGCCGTTGATTGAGCTCACAGCAGCCTTTCAAATTTTTCCATTCAGCTACTGTAGGTGAGTTGAACGGAAAATTGTTTCTTTCTACCGGTACAGACTGTATGAGTGCTGCGGCCTCAGCTCTATGGTCAGACTACTTTCAAATTACAGTCAACTGAACCAATGAACACCGAAATTAGGCTATACAGTTGTGCATTTTGTCCAGAGGGTACCTTCCTCATTTTTTATAACACGAATTTTCCACTTCACCGAAAGTCATAATCGCCAGAGTTTAACCGGCTGTGCTGAAAAGCTGGAGTTTTTTTAGGAATTAAAGGCCATATAATGTACAGTACATTAGTTAACATGCAGAATTTGGGAAGGATTGGAATAGGGCTTCGTGCATACATGTACTAGGGGGTTTACTCCCCCCCAGCTGGAAAGGCCAAACCCCCCTCACCCCCCCGAGACAGGTTAAGGGACCCCCCCCCCCCGACCAAAAAATACAAGTACTAGTGGTGGCTCCAGTATTAACAAACTGGGTCAGAAATCACTAATTTTTAGCCTAAAATTCACTTGAAAAGCCTTTGGAAACCGAATTTGGCGTTTCCACTGCTGATATTTAAGAGAAATTGGAGTTTTGGGAAGCCTTTTTGTCATTTTTTGCTTGTTTTTAGCTCTAAAAAGCTATTTGGCAGCTTAAAATTGCGATTTTTAGCATCCTTACTGAAAAAACGTGCTAAAAACGCATTTCCAGGCGTTCTGGAGCTTTTTGAAATTTTGGACCCCACCTCTGGACGAAACCCCCCTCGACCCCCCCCATCTGAGGAAAACCCCCACCCCCCTACCCCCCTCCCCCCAGGTCGGCCCGGAGCTGTTACATGTATGGCTTCGTGAGATACTGTATGTACGCATGCTTAAATTTGACGTCATAAATTCTGGTCACTTCATTTTAGAAGGAAAAACTCTGGACTACAAAAGAAGGCTAGCAGGCTAGGATTCGGCCAAAACAAATTTTACACAAATATTAATAATCGCTTAAAAAATCTTTTCATTCGCTTGAGAATTGACAGAAAGCGGCCATAGTTATTCGAAAAACGCGAAAAAAGGCGAGGCGCTTTGTTTTCGGCCAGTTCTCTCCAATAATTGAGAGCAAAATAATTAAACGGATCTACTAATGTTAATAAAGTGACTGAGAGGCAGTACCGTTGTTGGTCTGAACTACTGTAATTTTAATAGTGAAATGTTATTTTAATTTAATATTAATATAATAGAACTAGCCGATTTTAATTTTAATTTAATATTAATATAATAGTCCTCTGTTAATTTTAATTTAGATTTAATATTAATACTATTAAATAACAATTTTAATAGTATTTTAATAGCATTTTAATAGTATATTCTAAAATGCAGTCGAAAAGTTTTGGTCACACTTGAGCGAACTGGCAAAACAACATCTTTTGCTTGAAGTTGTTAGTGTTAGTTGAAAATTTAATCAGAGATGCAACTTAAAAGCATTTTTATGTAGAAATTTATAAGCATTTTTAAAAATGACTTTGTCTGAACCTGGTTTTAAATTGCATTCGAACACAAGTAGCTATAGAAAAACTATTGATGCGTAGTTAAAGAGAAATTTTTGAAAGGAAAGACTGTTACATAGGTTATTGACTAGATTCAGGTCGTTTTGTCATTCATGCCTATTAGTGAGAAAAGTTCCACTATTTCCAAGTGAAAACACATTCGAGATTCAGAGGGCAGTCGGAAATCTTCAATTTTCATCAATTTCTGAGGTAAAATTATGTATCTCCTTGATTGTCAAACATGGTTCAACTATTAAAATGCTATTAAAATACTATTAAAATTAAATTTTAATATTCAGCCCCTGTGTGTATTTTTAATTTAATTTAATATAATAGTAGGGCCTCTATTTTAATATTAATATAGATTTAATACTATTAAAATGGCACTATTAATAATAGTTTCATTTTAATATTAATATATTTAAATAACAGTAGTCTGAACGTACCTCCAACTTCCAGAATGCGCCGTTATTCTGGCAATGATCTGTTGTATCTCTGCGCGCGACTTCTGCGGAAAGATCAGGCGCAACACTCCTCCTATCTCGGAATTCTTAAAGTTGCCGCTTTCGGTCAGCGAGCGAATAAAGTGCATTTCCTGCAAGTTTAAAAACACAAGTATAAGAGCTCTATGCAAATTTTCTTCCCGTTCCAGACCTCACCTGTTCTTGCAGCGCCGTCTGTTTTCTAATCTCGAACTGATGCTTGTCCTCGGTGAGACGCTGATCGATCTCCTGCTCTAGATTCTGACTGAAATTAATTAGATCATTAATTAAACTTAAACGGCAATGGTTTTACATGCTCGTACTACATAAGAAGCAGGAGGCTAACTGTCTCTCCCTCCCTTGGGACGTTTTTTCACCCCCCCCAGAACTCTGATTTTGGTTGGACCCAATGTTTGGGCAAACTTTTTACAATTTCATACTCGCAAATTTCTTTAATTGCCTGCAAAACACCGAAGTTTCGCTGTATTACTGAAAACAGATTAAAGCTTGAAAGCGGTATTTCGAGTGGAACTATAATATTTACTGAGCGATTTTTTGAGACTCTAGAAACAACTCCGAGTTTGGGCTAAGACCGCGGCGGATAACCTGTTACATGTACTGTACAAACATGTTTTGTATGGTTGAACGGCCCAGATAGGGCATACAGTTTTAAGCCTAAATTTGCGCTTTATTAAGCGTTTTTTTACCAATTACAGCCGAAAATAGCGATTTTTGAGCGTGCTTTAGTAACACCACCCCTTTCCCAGACTTTGAGCTCCAACCTCCACTACTTCTTAATCGATTTCTTTGTCAAAAAGACATATAATGAAGTGAAGCTATGGAAAGGAAAACAGTTAGAGAATTATTTCAATAAGGGAAGTGCGCTGAAAATTTTGTTTTCAGATAACTATTGTTTTGATATTATAAGTATAAATGTTTTCCAAATGTCACTATGAGGAAAAACCAACTGTACGTTCAGAGGTTAATTTTAGAGTGCCTTGCCGTCCTGACGGCAAGCCGATAGTGTTCTGCTGGTCTATTCAACTAATTTCTGTCTAATAAAACAGAACAGAAAACCAATTTTTCCTATGTGTTCTTCCTTGTTTACACAATAATACATAAATCAGAAAATCAAGTCAGTTTTCACAGATACATAATAATATCATAATACCATATGCCTGTAAAATCAAGGTCATCTGGACATCATTATAAAACAAAAAATCCATTTGGAATAGCTAATTTTTAAATAAAACCTGCAAAAAGCAAAAAAAATCCTCACAATATCTAGTGTAAAATACGATTGGGTAAAAAACCCAATAGCCAGTAACAGAAAATACCGAATAAACCCAATATATTGTTTCGCCTCTCCTGTTATGTATACTACATAGGTACATACATACAGTACATGTAAGCAGGACACGCACCGAATATGGACGCGTTCCTTGCTCTGCTCGAGAATCAAATTGAAGTCGGCGAGAGAGCGAGAGATATGCGAGGAGAAGGGTCTACTCTGGGCCGTCTGGGAGCGTCTTCTCTGCTGACGCTCGAGGGAGAGCTTCCGACGGAGCGAACGCTCTTCCAATCTTTGGTGGAGCACCAGTTGCTAAACAAATACCGATTGTCTTTCTTTTGCACCCGGCAGAAACCAGCCTTCATAACTCTAGTATATGGACTTTGGTTAGCTTCAAGCTGAACGAATTTCTCACCGGTTGCTCAGTCGCCAACTAGACAGGGCCTTTATCTGTTGTTTTAAAAAAGATTTATTGAAGTCGATTGAGATTTGCGGCTTCTACAGTAAAAAATCTGCCCGGTTGTTTTTAATTAATCCAACCTGACATACGTGTGCACAACGTGTGCAATAAAAAATAACTGACAATCGCTTTTAGGCTTAGACTTACAGCTGGTTCAAGTTTAGGATTATTTTTAGGCTTAGGGGCCCTCCAAAAATTAATTATGTACATACTTGCTTAGTGGACAAGGGTTCGCCAAATCATTCCTACATGTACCTACTTATTATTACTGTAAGACCAGGGGATCATAAGTTATGAAACCTCCGAAAACTTTTGAAAATAGTGAAGGGTACCTAGCCAAATTATTACGTAATTAGGAGAGAGGGTTAGAAAATTATTACGACCCATAATCAGCGGGGAGGGGATCCGAATAATTTTTGGACAACTAATTTAGGAAAATTAGTTAATAATAGCATTCATGTAAAAGAACCGACCTGCTTGGCTCTCTGTTCGTCGAGTTTCTGCTGCAGCAGTCGTTGCTCGGCCTGGTGTCTGTCCAGAATTTTGTGGCAGTCTGGGTTGGTCAACAGTCCTCTGTCGTTCAAATCGTTGACCATGCACGACGTGAGACTTTCCAGCGCGTCCTCCTGACCGACCAGTTGAGAAATCTGCATGCAACAGTTAGAGATTAAACAATCAATTGGGTTTATCCCTCTCAACTTCATCCTGCGCCGTATGGCACACATGGTCCTAGGAACACAAAGTTTGTGTTTATCATGAAATTTTTGCGTTCGCCTGTTTTTGCTGAACCACCCAGAACACAGGACGAACACAACATCAACCCGAAAATCTATGATCCAAACACCCAACGAACACAAGAAGTGGGTGGGGCGAACAAACGGCGAACACCCTTCAAACACAGACCCGAACACCTCCCAGAACACACAGAAAACACCTCAAACACACCCCCAAACACACTCCCGAATACACACAAAAAGTGCAGAATATAGCATCCGATCCAGTTGGGACCATCATATCCACACTTAGCTAAACGAGAGCTTTTGATTGAGTACAAACAAACACGCCTGTGCTACAGCGTTAAAAAGTTAGAAAATTTGCATATATAAATTTTGAATATGCAATTTTTTGTGCAAATCTTAAATGAACTAGAAAAACATTTCGGAGTCGTTTGAACTTCTCGCTCCCTTCACTGTACCAAACCTGGACCCTCAGCCGGCAGCCAAACTTCAACCCGCCGGCAGGCAAAGAAGATAATTTCAAATGCAGTTCAAAAATTCGAAGTTTCATAGCGTCTGAAAGAGCGAAAATTGATTCAAAAATTGCTTCCACAGACAGATGTGTTAAAAGCGCTTAGCAGAAAAAAATGCCGCTCATTCAATCAGACACATTACTCAAGCTACAAAAAATCACCTGCTTGCTCTTGTCAATCTGCAGCGAGGACAGCAGTTGTCCCAATTTATCCTGCTGCCGTTGTACTCTGTCCTTTCGGCGTTCCATCATCAGCCGTTGCACCGACTGCAGCTCCCGTTCCGACACAGCTCCCGCCTCCTTCAGCGCTCTCAGCTTATCTTGAGCCAGCCGGCGCACCAGACCCATCTCTTCGCTCTTTTCCGACGAACTACTGCAGTTCTTGTCTGATCGCGATTCACCACTGCCCGTCTTCTGAACATACAGTAGGTAGGTAGTTTTTACTGATGGAGTGTTGACTGACTGACTGAATAAACCTGCTGAACAGTATTTATTATCCTGTCATCAGAGCGGCAAAACACTCTAAAATTAACCTCTGAACATACAGCACGCTTTTTCCACAGTGACATTATTGATTCACTTTTGCAGCACAAATTTTATATGAAAACAAAGTTCTCAGCGCATTTCTCTTATTGAAATAATTTTCTAACTATTTTCCACACTTTCACAATGTTTTTTCATAATGAAATTGATTTTATGGGCTTTTGCCTAGCTGTTTTTGGCCCAGCTCAGCAAGCATTAGAATAGCAGTTGTCTGCTATATAACGTTGGCAGTTCAGTTTTACCCTGAGATTTTCGGTCTCCACCTTGTTCAAGACCGATTGACGACGTTTCTCCACTTTCTGTTCGATTAAAGTCAGCTGCGTTAGCTTGTGCACGGTCAGATTTGTCTGTAGCTGTGCGCAGTTCTCACGGTTCTGGCGCAACAACTCGTCTCTCTCCTTGTCTGACAGTGCGAACTGTTGGTTGAGCAAATTTCTAAACCAAACGCCAATCGTTTCTGCTGGCTGTTTTGACTGATGTAGAGTTCAACCTGAACATGGCTTCTTCCTGTTGGCGAAGGGCATTTTGTTCTGCCATTTCCTCTTCCATCTGTTCTTTTAAGTCGGCCTGCTTTCGACCGACTTCCTTTTCCAAACGATCGCTTTCTTGAGTGCGAAGTCGCTCTTGCTTCTGTTCTATTTTGGACAACTCCGATTTTTGATGCTCCAGGAAGCCGTCTGCTGTTAGACCTGAAAGAAAGCTAGTGTAAATAGGTAGATAGATAGATAGACTATTAGTAAGCTAATAAATGAGAGACAGAGCTGAACAGGAAAGAATGGAAGAGAAAGATTGAACAGAAATGAAACGAACAAAAAGGAAAACAAAAGAACAGAAATGAATTGTACAAAAAGATACAAACATAACAGAGATATGTAAAGAGTATAACAGGACATAACAGGACAGGACAGAGGACAGAGCATAACAGAATAGAACACGAATATACAGGGTGTGCCAAAAAAAAACAACCCAGCAGATTATTCGCTGTAGCAACCGCAAATCGCAACCGATTTGAATGAATCTTTTTTTAAATAAAAGATAAATAAATTCTTGAAAGACTGATGAATCGCTTATTTAGATAGCCTGCTTAGTTCCTGAGATAATTGCCCTCAAAGTCAAAACAGAGATTTTGGCAGTGAACAAGAGTGATAAACACAACCCAGCAGATTTTTTACTTTTGCAACCATGAATCTTAACCGATTTGAATGAATCCTTTTTTGAATGAAAGATTGATAAATTCTTCAAAGATTGCTGCAATTTTCATTGAGATTCACTGCTTAGTTCTTGAGATATTTGCCCTCAAACTCGAAACAGATTTTGGCAAAGAACAAGAGCGATTCCGTTGCACTTCATAATAAAGCAGATTCCTACTGCTGGGGGCTAATGACACTTTACTGTTGAAGTGAACCGAGTTTCTGTGTCACCAATAAAGCCTCCAATAGCCCTCAACAGTAGCAGGAATCCGTTTTATTACAAAGTGCAGCAGAAAAAGAAAAATTCCCTCTTGTTCACTGCCAAAATCACAGTTTTGACTTTGAGAGTGAATATCTCAGGAACTAAGCAGAGTACATTAATAAGCGTTGCATCAGTCTTTCAAGAATTTATTTATCTTTCATTTAAAAAAGGATTCATTCAAATCGGTTGAGATTTGCGGTTGCTACAGCGAAAAATCTGCTGGGTTGTTTTTTTTTGGCACACCCTGTATATATGAACTTAAGAGAACAAAGCAGAAAAGAAAATAAAGGAACAGAACAGAACAGAACAGAACAGAACAGAACAGAACAGAACAGAACAGAACAGAACAGAACAGAAGAGTAAACAGCAGAACAATAAAATGAAAGAAAACAGGAAAACACAAAATACTAGAACAAAAAGAAAAGAACAAAATAAGAAATGAAAAGAATAGAGCAGAGCAGAAAAGAAGCGAATAAGAAAAAAATGAACTGCATAGAAAAGTAGAAAACAACAAAAAACAGAACAGAAAACAATGAGACAGGAAATAAAAGAACAAAACAACAAAACAACAAGTTAAACAAATGAAAACTAAAACTGTGTCTAAATTAAGAAAAACAAAAGGGAGTAGGTAAGTGACGAAAAAAATCAGTCAATGAATCGGTGAATGAAAAAAACCAGGCAAGAGGTACTGTACCTTTGGATTTCCAAACATTTTCCTTCAAAATCTCAAGTCGGCCTTTGACTTCTTGGGCCAATTTTTTGTTTAGATCATCAAGTTCCCTAGCTGTTTCTTGATCCATTCCCCCTAAAAATTATTTAGCAGACCATTAACTTTTCCCTTCGATGTAAAAAATCAGACCTTCTAGTCGAATCAGTTCCTCTCGCTGTTCTGCCAACAATTTCTGTCTCTCTTGCAACATTTCCATCGGGTCCAGCTCCAACGTTTTATCAGCATATCGCTTCTCAAGTTCTCTCAACTCCTTTTCATGACGATTTTTCTGGAATAGTCTTATTAATCTTTCTATTAAAATTTTCGACTTTTTCAGAATTAGTACTACAACCATTTCGAGCAATTTTCGTCTTCTTTCCTTGTCCATTCTTGATTGCAATTGTCTCTCGCCATTCTTTCGCTCCGACTCAAACCACTTCTCCAGCTTATCCACTTCTTTCTTGAAATTTGCATACATTCCAGCGGCCTCTTCGGCCGATATCAATCCCTGAGAATGAAGTTCTTCTATTGTGTCTTCATGCTGCTGCTTCATAATCTCTAACAACTCCTTCCGGTGCTTCTGAGACAAGTCCTGAAATCGATTCTTTCATTTTGCTTCAAATTCTGTAACTGCTGAAATTTGGAATGAACAAGGTGAAATTCTGGTAGTTCAGTTCTGCGTAAAAGTTGGGCGCACTGTGCTGAAATAATGTTTCAATTTCTGGAGAACACTGTTTAGTAGAATTTTAGAGAACAAGTATTCTCTGACCTTGCGCATAGCCAAGCTCTTCCTGAGGTTGTATCGGTGCTCCAAGAGCGCCCTCTGGCGAGCAGTTTCCTCATCATACCAAACTGAAATATCGCTAGTCATCTTCGACAATTCGGTGGTCATATGCTCGGCAGTTGCATCATCGATTTGACCTTTAATTTATCGATTCTTAGTCATATCATCAAGACCTTATTCTATTGCCTTCTCACCTGACTGCAAAAGCTCTTCAGTTAGCTGTGCTTGGATTTCACCAACCAGAGCCTGCTTCCTAGCTTCATATTCTGTTTTGAGATTCTCAATCTCCAACTCCTGTTCTAGTTGAAGCTTGTAAAGCAGGTTTTCCATTTCAACCGAGTGTTGTTCATTCAAAATTCCCGCCAATTCAGAGCCCTCATGGCTGGTCGAAGCTTCCATCTGTTGGAGCTCCAATTTTTGGGCCTCGCGCAATTGAAGAGTTGATTTCTATAATTTCTTTCATTTTCTATTTTTAATTAGGATGCATTTTTAAAAGTCGCACCGCATTCTGCGTCTTCAGCTTACTGACCAGTCCAGTCTCGGCATTCTCAAATTCCTTATCAACCTTTCCCATAGCAGAGCTGACTCTCTTACGAAACTGTTGATCTAAGCCAGTTCCCTGCTCTGCCACCACAGACACAGCCGCGTCTACCATTGTCTGCATTCTTTCAGCTCTCAACTCTCTATCTGCTTTCGAAACTTGAGTCAGAGCTTGTCTGCAATGCAATTTATTAAATCCACTCGCCGCTTATACTTTGAGGCCAGTAAATAATCGGTGGCGGCTTGTCTGTTGGGCGGTGCCAACAGAATGCTGTGGCAGAATTAAATTTTATGCTTCTCGTTTGTGTTGTAGTTGGATGTCTGGTTGTTAGCTGTAATTTCACTCTCAGTTGCGGCTAGACTGACTGTCTGAGTGGGTTGGAAGATAATTGCTTCTGGTAATGCAGTAAAGCTGCTTCCGGACGGAAATTTAAGACCGATTAGGCCAAATCAATCCGCCTCTCTCTCCCATCAGTGGCAGAGCCGGTGGCTGGTGAAAATTTGCTGTCAGAAAGACAGTCAATACTAGTTTAGAGGTATGTAGGCAGTATGCACTAATTGTAAAAACGGGCATGCTAAGAATTTGCGCCGGCTATAGAAAAACCTGTCTTAACGTCTAATGCACTGCTAGAATGCCTAAACAACTCCTCCTGGCGTTAAGTGCTTGCCTGTATTATGCTTGCCACGTATGCACCTGCACCTCTCAGACTTACCTACCTGTTCGGGCCCTTTACTCCAAACTCTCTTGATGGTAGTGTGTGGTGTGGTTGCTATGACGCAAACAAAAACTCCAAAAGGTGTTGGTAGTACCCTGCGCAGTTCTGTCATATTCTATGTATACTTGTACGGTAATAGCTGCTACTGTATGTACTAATGTAAACGTAAAGCACATAGCACATACTGTACCACTGCTTGAAAAACTTTTGTGTCCTTCCCTCTGTTCTTGGACTGCGCTATACTTTTTAAAATCAGCCGTTTCAGTGAACACTAAACCTCATGTGCTTGCTTGAAACGTGTCTTCATTCAAGAGAAACTGATTTTGAATCTTTTCAGACCCATCCATGCACCGCAGCACTTCCTAAAAAACGACGGCCTGGTACATACTTGTCAAGGCTCCGCAAAGTGTCCAGTTGGTCATCAGAAGCCAGTGCCTCAATCAGGTGATCATCGTCAGCTGAACGGCTGGTCTGTGTCGTCGCAGCCACTTGATTAGCGGCCAGGACTCCCAGCGGAATCGGGTGCTGGTGGAGCAACATTTCCTGGTCGTCAGCCACACCCTGCAACAGCGCTAACTGATTCCAGCCAATCCGCCTTACGGCCCTGTGTTGTGCATAATTAAAAGCACCATCAATACCAGCCAGACGCTATCTTGCCTTATCGCAAGCCAAATATCATCTAGCTTGCACTCTACTGAGTGGCCAGCATGTCTTCCTACCAAGGCCGGTTTACCGACTTTTTCTCTCCACTGGGTTATGTGATTAAGCAGGTCAGTCACGCGTCACAGAAGACTCAGACTGGGCACAGATTTGTCGACTTGCCTTATGTGCTGGCTACCGAGCAGAGTCTGAGAGGATTTGGCAGACTGACTGATGATTTCAAGAGCACCCCAGTGGGAATTGAACAGTGGCCGTCCGTTAATGGACGAGAAATTATTGGTATAGTAAGCACTATGCGATTAGGAGCTTCCTGATATTTTGGCTAGTGGAAAATTCTATAAGCACTGGCGTTTACTAGACTTATGTATACATTGCTGCTTACATGTACTAGGGTAATCTCCTATAGCTAGAAAGGTCAGAGCCACACCCGATCGAAAAATCATGCTGTTAGAAAATTGGATTAAAATTGTTTTCAGGTGGCAAAGGAGCTGGGGAAACGGCGCCCAACGCCTTTATGTGCGAATGGCAGGAGGATTTTTGCTACGTGACCAACTTTGGCGTGGATGGTGAATACATGATGGGCTTCAGAGAGAATGGACATATCTATGCTACCGATGCCAACACGCATCCTGACAGTGAACAGGTACAGCTGTAGTACATAATCCAGATTCCAGATACGTGTACCCAGAATGACTAACTGTTTTAAGAAAAAATTGTTTTGCGTTTAAGTACTTATTGGTTGGCATCCATAACTTCTTGAAATCCTTTCCTAGGCCGAATTAGCTTTGCATTATTCTGCAAGAAGGAGATGGGTTAGGTATGGTAGCTGATAAATTGATGGCATTGGCAAAGCAGATCTTAATAACCATTCAGAATGAAATGTTGTTGCCAGTTTCAGGACAATAAAGTAAAACCTAGCTGGAATAGTAATTATATGATATTTTAGGTTTTCGGCCCATCTGAGGAGAAGGCGCCATTTATTCTGATTCTATCGAAACACAGAGACGAAACGACCGTCAGTCCGATGCATTTTGCGGCATTCTATTTTGATGGAACTAAAGGAGTTGTCATTAATGCCAACGTTTACCACGCAGCAGCCTTTCCCACGTCTGATAAGAAAGTTGTGCTCAAAACCAAACAAGGAAAGGTGGGTCATATATGTACGTATACATACTTCTAGTATGAACTTACAGTTACACTGAGCTAGACATTACCATCGGAACCAAAATTTCGATCTGAACCGGAACTAGCCAATTCCGGTTGGAACCGGAACTTTTTCAAATAGGGCTTTGTTAAATACAGGGTGTCTCAAAAAAGATGATCACATTTCTTTTTACTGCCATTTCCGTAAATTTTGACCAAATAGGCTGAAATTTGGACCATAGGTGCCAAAAGTCGGGCAATTTTATGTGTTAAAGTTTGGTGCACTAGGCTTGACTCAATCCCGAGAAATTTAAAAAAAAGTGAAATTTGGTAATTTCAATAGTGAAATCCGGTCACCGAAAAATGGAAACATTTCCTTTTCCTGTATCTTTTCTAATTTTTGACCGAATTGGATGAAATTTGGACTGTAAACGCAGAAGTTCACGGTAATTCGTGTGTAAAAAGTTGACGCATGAACTCCAACGCTATCGTTAGAGTTTAGGCGATAATGTAATGTAACGTTTTTTTCGGTGACCGGCTTTTGATATTGAAATTACCAAATTTCACTTTTTTTGAAATTTCTCGACAATTGGTCAAGCCTAGTGCACCAAATTTTAACACATCAAATTGCCCGAGGTTGGGCACCTATGGTCCAAATTTCAGCCTATTTGGTCAAAATTTGCGGAAGTGGCAGTGAAAAGAAATGTGATCATTTTTTCGGTGACCGGCTTTCACTATTGATTTAACAAATTTCACTTTTTTGAAATTTCTCGGGAATGAGTCAAGCCTAGTGCACCAAACTTTAACACATAAAATTGCCCGAGTTTGGGCACCTATAGTCCAAATTTCAGCCTATTTGGTCAAAATTTGCGGAAATGGCAGTAAAAAGAAATGTGATCATTTTTTTGAGACACCCTGTAGTTCAAAAAATTGAAAATTGTTCTAAGCATAAAAAATCACACTGTACGTTGCAGAAGACAACTTGTATATTATGTATAAGTTAGAACTAGTTTTAAGTGCCATAAAATATTACTACAATGTATTTTAGCTAAACTGAGTGTCTACTGTTTGCTCCAAACCTTTAATTGCTGCCAATTAAATAACTTCATGTCAACATATAGTATCTTTAAAAGTACAAATGATGGCTTTTCAAAAAGAAGTATACATTGTTGAAAATTTATATGTAAAACTTGTGAAATTCCATCAGAACTACTGAAAAGATCCTATGATCCATTTGGGGTTAGAGCCGGTGAGCAATGAACAATACTTTTGAAATAACGCTTTTAAAGTGGAGCATAATATGTTTTGTACTTTAGGTTCATGGCGCTGTGGTAATGGACAGCACAGTAGAGTTTGGTGTGTTCATGCGAGTGGCGAACGCCTTTAGCCCTCCAACAGCTACAGAGCTACCCGAACGATTCAACCCCCCACCACTGCCGGTCAAAATCGTATTAACTGCCCCAGGTTATGACGCCTGTGCACATACGCTGCCAGTTGACTTTATCAGCAGAAAGCTAAAGCCAGTCAAAGTCAGCGAAGACCAATTTCAACTCTACGGTAGTCTGGTCAGTAGACAAGGAGAAAAAGTCAAGGTGCTTCCATGGCCTGCCAAATTTCGATCAGTCTATCAGGGAAATGAAGGAGGTATTGTAACTGAGAGCAGAACCGTCCAATGGAGGGGTGACAGCCTTCACCACACTCCAGCAATAGAAGAAGGTGACAGTGAGGCCGGATCTGAGCGAAGTGATCAAGGTGCATTTAGGATTAAAGTAAGATAAATTCTCAATTTAAAGGTAAAAGAGAAAACAATTAGAAAAAGTATACATCCTCATAGAAATTACAGTACAAAAATTATAAAGAAAAAATAGAAAAACTGTAGGTTCAGAAAACTTCTAGAATAACAAAATATTTTTCACTTAGAGAATATAAAAGCTGATTCATTGTTCGACACAATTTCAGAAATTGTTCACACGACCTGATGGCGAGCAGATACTGTATCCTCAGAGTGCACATCCATATTTACTAGTGGTTTGTGCCGCGATGGGAAAACAGAAAGAGCCCAACCCTCTCACTCTAAAGGCTTTTCTTGTGGAGTCAGGATTAGGCCTAAAACTGTCGCCCTTTGTTTGGCACAGCACACCCATTCCCCTGAATCAAGACCAACTATCTTTTCATGAGACATCTAGCGCAGTGAGAGCCTTCCATGTGATCGATATTTTGCAGGAATGTTGCGGTTGTTTGCAAATCGGATGAATATAAAGTTCGAATGTTTCCAGTTCTCTAATCTATGCATGCTAGCGCCTAGCCGACGCCATCTTATCTAAGAATCTATCGCTCGTGACCAAAATAAAACTAGTTGCGTTTTACATTTAGCACGACTAGGCAGCACTGGTATGGCCTCTTATGGCAGCTGTTACCAGCACAAATTTCGACCAACGGCCGATTCGGTCAAGGAAGTTCGGTCGCTGGCGCGCAGCAGCGAAAACGGAGACACGCCCTTCGTTGATGTCAGCTATGTAAAGGCGACGCCGGAAAATGTCCGCGGATACGGCTACTTTGTCGACGATTTCGACACCCATCGATTGGTGCTGAACCAGTGGCCGTCACCCAACGGTCGACCAATCATAGGCGGTCGCGGTGGAGGCGAAACCACGCCCAATAAATTTAGTTGCTCTTGGAGTAAGCAAAATCGATGCCGATCCGTTAACGAAGCAGTGCCTGATGGGTTTTATGAGGTTGGCTGGAGAGAGGGAAACGATTTGTTTATAAGTGATGGAAACACGCATCCTGATGGAGAGCAGGTCAGTATTATGTAAATTTATTAAGGACACGCCCAGCTGAGTATTGATTGGTTAGGCATTCACGTCAGACGATGGACGGCCGTTTATTCTGGTTCTATCCAAACATCCAGATGAATCGAGCATAAAGCCTACAGATTTTGTGGCTTTCTACTTTGATGCTAGCAGACCTTTTGTGCTTACCTCAAATACCTACCACCAAGCTGCATTTCCTGTTCATCATGACAAAATCACCTTAACTACCAAGCAAGGAAAGGTATTTATGCAGTCATTCAGTAAACTAAAGTCTGTTCAAAAATCTTTGGCGCTGGGTACAGCCAGCAGTGTCCCGAATTTATGCGTGGTGTGAACCCCATACATGTATATATGGATCTGTTCCTCTCATCAACGAGACTACTATACTGTTCTCGAAATTTGCATATTGAACTTTAGTTAGAAGCAAGAAGCCTGACAAAAAAATCGACTTTTTTGGCAAAGCGCCAATTTTTCTTCCGATACCAGATTCGCATTCCTCAACCTTCAGGCATCTCGAAAATACTACCATATATAGGTCTACGATCAACCCTACCAAAGTTACACTCGATTTTCTAACGCTGACAAGCAGTCAAAATTTTGTTCTCCCATAGTTAAGCACAAAAATTCATTCAAGATCGAACACATGGGGGGTTTTTTTCTTCCAACCAATTTCAGCTTCACGGTTCTATATTATTTCTGACATGCTGAATCCAGCCGTCACATTCGTTTTGCTCTACAACTTTGATTTTTGCTAGAAATTTGACCTCGAAGTTAGGGTGTACACCTGAATTTCACGAAAAGCCTTACCCAACGTATCTTGCGTGACCCTGGTCGAAACCCCATACATGTATATATGGATCTGTTCTTCTCATCAACGAGATTACTATACTGTTCTCGAAATTTGCATATTTTACTTTAGTTAGAAGCAAGAAGCCTGACAAAAAAATCGACTTTTTTGGCAAAGGGCCAATTTTTCTGCCGATACCAGATTCGCATTCCCCAACCTTCAGGCATCTCGAAAATACTACCATATATGGGTCTACGATCAACCCTACCAAAGTTACACTCGATCTTCTAACGCCAACAAGTGGTCAAAATTTTGCTCTCCCATAGTTAAGCACAAAAATTCATTCAAGATCGAACACATGGGGTTTTTTTCCTCCAACCAATTTCAGCTTCACGGTTCTATATTATTTCGGACATGCTGAATCCAGCGGTCACACTGGTTTTGCCCTACGACTTGATTTTTGCTAGAAATTTGACCTCGAAGTTAGGGTGTCCACCTGAATTTCAGAAAGTGTTGTTGTCTTGTCGGCATTAGAAAATCGACTGTAACTCTGGTACAGTTGATCGTAGACCCATATATGGTAGTATTTTCGAGATGCCTGAAGGTAGAGAAATCCGAATCTGGTATCGGCAGAAAAATTGGCGCTTTGCCAAAAAAGTCGATTTTTTTGTCAGGCTTCTTGCTTCTAACTAAAGTAAAATATGCAAATTTCGAGAACAGTATAGTAATCTCGTTGATGAGAAGAACAGATCCATATATACATGTATGGGGTTTCGACCAGGGTCACGCAAGATACATTGGGTAAGGCTTTTCGTGAAATTCAGGTGTACACCCTAACTTCGAGGTCAAATTTCTAGCAAAAATCAAAGTCGTAGAGCAAAACGAATGTGACGGCTGGATTCAGCATGTCCGAAATAATATAGAACCGTGAAGCTGAAATTGGTTGGAAGAAAAAAACCCCCATGTGTTCGATCTTGAATGAATTTTTGTGCTTAACTATGGGAGAACAAAATTTTGACCGCTTGTCAGCGTTAGAAAATCGAGTGTAACTTTGGTAGGGTTCTAACTAGAGTTCAATATGCAAATTTCGAGAACAGTATAGTAGTCTCGTTGATGAGAGGAACAGCTCCATATATACATGTATGGGGTTCACACCACGCATAAATTCGGGACACTGCCGGATGTACCCAGCGCCAAAGATTTTTGAACAGACTTTAGTACTGCATCACATTACTGTCCAAACTACATGTACCTCTCAAATCTTCTCGTAGGGCGGATCACCTGTTACATGTACTGTACATATGCCATCCTCACTAAAGTTTTGGCTCAGCAGACAACAGATGTGCATGCAAGGTCGCCTTTTTTCTGGGCCCGGCCCGGGGGCCTGAAAATTGCGTTTTGCTAGGCCTGACTAAAGTTTTGAAAATTGGAACTAAATTTTTAAATTAAAAGGTAAAATTAAGCTAAGCTTTGATAGTTGACATTTTGAAACAAAAAAAACGGTGTGCCTTTCTATTTTCTGCTTAAACTTAACTTAATTCCTGCATGCCCGACCCATGCACATCTCTACAGCAAACCCCTCCGATCCGAACTCCACATCTTAGGCGGATGAGCTGTTTTACGACCAAGACGCTTTTTCAACAGATCTTCTCCTAAGTTTGGGAAACCATACATGTAACAGGTCATACGCCGAAGGGGGCGGGGGGTTGGGGGGTCTGGCGCCGGCCGGTGGGTCTGAGCCAAAATTTTGTGAGGGGGTAGGGCACTAAAAATCTCTCAAAATCGAAAAAATAGCAATTTTTTGGCGAAAAATCGCCAAATATCGCTAATTTGGGCTGAAATACAGCTAGAAAGTGCTGTTTTGCAGGCGATTTTGGCAATTTTTGTTTCTGAAATTGTAAAAAATTGCAAACAATTTTGCTCAAAAATTTACTTGCCAGAAAAATCGGAGGGGGGTCGGCGAAATCGTCTCGGGGGGGAGGGGCATCCGGGGGGTCTGGCCTAGGTCGGGTAAGGGGCAGACCCCCCAGACCCCTCTGTTACATGTATGTGGGAAACTATTCTTTGCAGATAGAAATTGCTTGTAAAACAGCGGTTGCTAGCTGTAGTTGAGCCCTGAACAGCGTTTTAAGTAATTTCAGCCTGAAAGAATTTTCTAAAATTTCCATCCATCCTACGATTTCCGGCTCAGATCCCCAACCCCTCTCGCAGGTATTATATACGTATATTACGCAAACAGGTGCACGGGAATCTAATAATGGACTCATTTACTGAATACGGCGTCTACATAAGAGTGCCAAACGCCTTTGTCGAACCGGCCACAACTACTATACCCCATCATCTAGCCTCAGTGGACAGTTACCAACCGGAAACCATTCCCTCTTCCAAGCCTTGTCTTCCAGAAGATTTTGCCAAAGAGCTTAAAGTTAAAAAGGCAACCATAGAACTGTTCAAGCCCTACGGACAGCTGATAAGTGACCCTAGCTCTGCCACTGAAGTTTGCATAGTGCCTTGGCCTTCAAAGATGCGTGAGATTTTCAAGGGCAACGAGCAAGGTACGACTGAAGTGAGCCGTCAGTTCAAATGGGAGCTTGGACAACTAATGTTTGCTAGTGATAAAAATGCTGCTTTTACTCATGCCGGTGCTAGACGCCATGACGACAGGTTTTCCGTTCAGGTACGAATTTGTTCGGTTTACTTACGGTGCAAGAAGTTTCACACTGAAACACGTTTTTAATTCACTGGCTTTTTCCTCAATTCCTGAAATTGCAGGAACCACACGAACCCAGGACGCCCTTAAGTGTCTGATGTTCAGGAACGCATTCATAATTAATGGTAATTAAGATATGCATTTTGCGAGAAAGTCAGCTTAGGTGCCGAAGAGAGTGGGCAAGTAGGGTCATCTCACCAATCTGGCTGACATTAAAATATGTTAAAATAGAGCTCAATCGAAGACCTACAGTCATACATGTACTAGGGGGTTGGGGGTTACCCCCCCTGCTGAAAGGCCCAAGATCACCCCCAAGACAGGTTAAGGGACCCCCGACCCATTTTAATTGTCTCTGCACGAGAAAACGGGCCAACAGGCGGGTCAAAAAAAATTCAAAATCATTTCTGAAAGTTCTAATATCGATATTCTAGGACAGTTTTCGATGTAGAAAACGAATCTGGTAAGCAAAATTTCCTAGCTAAATTTGTACTATAGTTATGGTTGGGGAAACCTTTTGAGCCAGACCAAATTATTTCTTCTGAATCAGTGAAATTAAATACTTTAAATTAGTCAAAAAGGGAACGCTGAATCTC
>JASANB010006803.1:0-49092 GCA_030248155.1 Sabatieria punctata
TGAATTGAGGGTGTCAGAGCTATTAAAATGAGCCCGAAAATTGCTGCCGACCCTACTTTGAGGGGGTGTAGCTCCGGTTCTAGGGGGTTGCTGGTGGCCGGGCATGCACCGTTGGTCTTCGACTGTGCTCTATTTTAATAGATATAAATATCAGCCAGATCCGTGAGATGGCCCTGCTTGCCCCCTCTCTTCGGCACCAAAGCTGACTTTCTCGCAAAATGCATCTTAAAAGGCATTCTGAACACAAAATTAGAAGAAATAGCTGTATTATTGTATTTGACGTTCCTAGTAATTACAGTCAGGCACTTAACGCCGTTTATGGTACCGACACAATATATGGTGCCACTGGCCTAGGTACCGGTACCATTGTATGGTGTCGGTACCATAAACGGCGTAAAGTGCCAGACTGTATTAGTTAATAATCTATGGGTTTTTCCTTATTTTTCTTCCTAGTTCCTCCACCGAAAACGGGTGCATGTGGGTGCTACTGCCCCCCGCCCCGGCCCATACGATACTATACTTAACTTTCATCTTTCTATAATAATATTGTACTGGTGAGGAAGCCAAGTACGTAGATAGTAATGTTTCACTAACTGGGTAAAACTTGTTCGCACCTTTAATTGTAATTAAAAGAACTCTGCGTCCGCTCAAATTTTAGCTAAAGCAACAAAAAAATGCCAGCTTTGTTGGAGTTCTTGTTCTTGAGTGTCTGAGCAGTTGAGACCGCTAATTTATGTAATGTACATAGTATTTGGCAACCAATGCAGGTTTTTCAGCCCAGAGCGTTTCAGCGTTGCTTCGATTCGGAAAGCGCGGTCGACCGGTTATGGTGCGGTTCGGAAAACGGAAAGGTCCAGTTATGGTACGATTTGGAAAACGCGCTCCTACCTTTGAATTCGATGAGGAGGACCAGGACAATCCCCTCACTCAACTTTTAGGTGACTTCCTTTTTGTACAGTAGTGCAATGTCTAGCTAAAGTGAATAATGCTTTTAGCCACGCGAATGTTTCGGATAAGAAGGCATGGCCAGAAGAAACGAAGTGGGTCTTGGCGATTTTTCGGCTTTGTTCAACTGCTGAGCAGTCTGATAATTGGTTTTGTTTTAGACGCAGAAGGATCAGATTGGCAATTGAGTCCAGGTACCTACCTACTGACAAATAAACATATACAATACATACATACTGTAGGATTTGACACAGGGGGAGGGGGTGTTAGACTTTGAACAGTCCTAGTTCGGCCAGAAAATTTTGAAAAATTAGCCTTTGAAAGACATTCAGAGCTCAAAATCAACAGTTTTAGTACATAATTTATTGGTTTCTCTTACTGAGACTGACTGTACCCAGCACACTACTTACCCGGAATCATGTATGGTGCCTGTACCTCAAAGTTAATCACAGCACTAGAGATCAAGCAATATCGGAAGACCCAATACCCAATATTTAAGACCCAAATACCACAATACCCAAAACCCAATATTTTTAGAATAAGTCAAAAAAAATTTGAATTTGCCGGAGTGCTAAATCTGAAGTCCACGACATGTTTTTGTAGCGATTCTATTGTTATAAAAGACATTGTGAAACATTAGCAGACAGTTAGAGAGTAATTTCAATAGGGGTTTAGTCTTCATAAAGCATTTGAGCTGCCAGAGTGAATCGATGTCAAAATGTGGAATAGAAATAATTACTCTATGCTCTGCTCAGAGATCACTCTAAAAGTGTCTTGCCGTTCTGATGGCGGCAAGCTAATACTATTCTGCTACTCTATCCAGTGTGAACAAAATATATAAACCATCATTTCTTACGTATTAATCCTTTTTAAACAAAAATACACAAATTTCACAGATCCATAATCATATCATGATACCATATGTGGCAATGCCTGTAATCAAGGTCGTCTGGACTCATTTTGTTCAGCCAAAAATCCTTTTAGAATAGGAAATTTGCAAATAAAATCTACAAAACGCCAAAAATCTTCAAAACATCATGTCCAATATCAGAAAATACCCCCAATCAACCAAATACCCAATGTATTGTTTCGTTTCTAACAGTTACCACGTGTTTCCAATGTAGAATACTGTCCCTTTGAGACATACGTATATGTAACAGGTCATCCGCCGATGGGGAGGGGGGTTGGGGGGTCTGAGCCAAAATTTTGGGGGAGGGGGGTGGGCACTAAAAACGCTCAAAAATTGAAAAAATCGCAATTTTTGGGCTAAAAATCGCCAAAAATCGCTAATTTGGGCTCAAATACAGCTAAAAAGTGCTGTTTTGCAGGCGATTTTGGCAATTTTTGTGTGTGAAATTGTAAAAAATTGCAAAAATTTGCTCGAAAATTTACTTGCCAGAAAAATCGGAGGGGGGTCCCCATCCGGGGGGGGGGGGGTCTGGCCTAAGTCGGGTGGGGGGCAGACCCCCATGTTACATGTATGCTTTGAGACAATTTTGTTTGATTAAGCTTACAAACATTAGCTAGTATTGAAATAATAAACGCGCACGCTCTAATACATACGCCACTCCAATAATAGCAGCGCCCCCAAAAAATAGTAGTGCAGCGCTTCTAAATAAATACTATAGCAGTTTTACGATATTCGTGCGGTTTCGTTGTACAATAACAGAATGAGGCGTGAGCGTGCCATTCTCTGCATAAATCTTTCAATTCACTATTTAGTTCGCTTGGCTTTAAATCAATCATTTCACGTTTTTATTCCAGAGTTGGCCGACATTTTCCGCTTCCGCAGGCACGCCGGTATGGACAAAAGAGGTAAATACGTACTGTATGTATACTAAATCGATGTCGTACTGTATTTGCAGAGGCAGAGGTTCGCAAGAAACGCGCTCTGGGCGGTCGGCCGTACGCCGAAGTTCGTAGATTCAAACGTGACGGCAAAGAATACTTGATGGTTCCTTGTTGAGAAGAGAATCTGCTCTGCTTTAGGCAATAATACACGTGCGGCTGTATCTGTGTTTTGCGTGTGAATTATGTCAGCAATAAAGTGCTGAACCTACCGCCGTGGGCCACTCTATCCCCTTTAGACTGCGTGTGAAGACACTTTATTAGCTCTCCGGAGATCTCTGACAGACCGGATTGCCGCCGCGCACCAACAGATTGAGTTGTTTGACGCATACGAGCGTCGTTAATTTGGGTGGACTAATTTGTTTGTGAGCTGAAACGCTACTCAAACGCATCTGCTCTTTAAGATCAATGGCTCTCGTATGTCTATGTATGTATGCATGCAATTACGTAGTTTCCGGCTTCTGTCCTGTCCGTGCAATGCATAGTAGTACGACTTTCCGATGTTCTTATAGTTGAAGATATGGAGATGAGCCAAACTGATTTTTTTGCCTTTTTGTCTTAGTTGAGGTTACGCTTCAAGAACATACGTAGGAGAAATTGGTACCAGGAGTAAAGATAACGCATGGAAGTAAGGGGATTTTGCTTGATTAGCGGAGTTTAAAACTATTGGCTTAGCCTGCTGACCATTTTTATCCATACAGCCATAGCCTGCAATTGGCTAGCTTTGAGCTATATTTGAAGCTATTAATAACTAGAGACCAATCTAATCTCTTCCGGCAACTATAGCAATAGTTGGAAACGTCAGTGAGTTCATAGCTATTGATTGCTATAAATACCCATGTATAGCTGAAAACTGTAAATCGCTAAATAGCCAATATGCAAATGTACGCACATATACTGTAGGTGGTATGTATGTACATTGTAGTTAACCATATAATACGTGTCTCCCGACCTAATTCAGTCTGGAAAAAGCCATAAAAGGTACCGGTGCGTTACATACAGTGTACATAGGGTAGGGCAGGGGTACCATACATACTTGATATGGTACACTCGCTTGCTTGGACTCTGTGGTTGAACCGAAAAAATGGGTTTGGGGTAATCAAAATCTGGAAATTTGGGGGTGGGCCTCATACATGGGCTTGTGGTGGCTACAGTATCCAATCCCGACGGGACCATCATATTCAGGTAGGGTAGTTGGCTTATTTCCCAAAAATGTCGAAAACAACCTGAAAAATTGCCGATTTTCTCTAAAAAATCACAAAAATTTTCGTGGGAGGGGCGTGGACAGTCTGAGGGAGAGGCCTTGGTCAGCGAGGGAAGGGTTTTAAACGACCCGCAGACCTACCACAGATCCAGGAATGAAGCCAACCCCCATATTTCCGGATTGTTACTACCCCAAACCCATTTTTTCGTTTTAACCTTAGAGGCCTAAGGTAGGGTACCATTATAAGATTCCGGCGCTTAAGGTGGTGGTACCACCAACCATAAGTTACGCAAGTTAAAGTTCCTATTTCGTCGCATGGTTTTATGACTGACCATTTTTTACTTAGAAAATACAGAATAACGGAAACAGCACATCATTTTAACGGTTTTAATGTCTATCTGATTTTTGGTTGCTTCATGAATTACTGAAATACAGTAATATGCCTTCGATTTTAGACCATCAGAATTAGAGTGCGAACTGGTATTGTGTATTGTGTATTGGGTATTGGGTGTATTGAGGTGTTTTCCAGGTTGAGTATTGGGTACTGGGTGTATTTGGGTGTTTTCCAGGTATTGGTATTGGGTATTGGGGGTCTCAGGTATTGGGATTGGGTATTGGGTATTGGGGTATTGGGTTTTTCAGGTATTGTTCGCACTCTAATCAGAATATTGTAGACAAACTTTGAATGGTTGTACGTATGGCTTGTCCTTTAAATTAGTGTCAAACTATTGTTTTCTTGCCTGTTGCTGTACATTGGCTGCTATAGCTGCAGAACTCCAGTAAATAAATATAAATTTTTTCATGTGGTATCGTTTTAATCTTCAGCGACACAATATGGTAGCGGGTAGGGTAGCAGTACCGCTAATTTTTTTTACTACTCGGCTCTTTGTTGTAAATACTATACTAATGTCATTAATTTTATTGCAGTTGCGGTTTTAAGTGGGTTTATAGACTATACATGTAGTCGGAGAGACATAGCTACGTGATTTATACGGCCCGAGTGGTGAAAGAACATTTTGTCTATGTATTTAACGGGCCACTAGACATGCGTAGCTGCACCAGTCAGTTTAGCTGACTCAGTCTAAAACAGCCGGATTTGGTCATTTTAGCAATAGAAGCCAAAAAAGCGGACTAAACCTTCCGACTGCCTAGTCAATGAATACTATATTAGGAAAGCTTACAAACGATTGTTCTGCCAAAACTGTGATGGTTGCTAGAAAGCCACCTTTAGACACATTTAACAAGGGGTTTTCATCAATACAACCATTGTGCTAGGTGTACAAAAAACTTCTAGTGTCAGCTCATTAGAACGGTGTTGATTGTGTTAGATAGGTAGAAACGCCTCTCCGCTACACATCCGTCACTCAAGGCAATCCGTTGGTCTGATTAAATTAGGTGCACGGCGCTTGACGGACGTTGCGTTTCTAATTGTCAATCAATTCGACATTCTGGGTCCAGCCTTTTCGGTGGCCCCGTCCGCGCGCGTTTTTTCGAATTCCAATCCTCGCCCTTTTAAGGTACTGGTACATTTGCTCTTTTTCAGTTTGATTTCGGCAGTCAAACAAGAAAACCATGAATGGCTATGCGCTTGCACTATTCGTCCTACTGCTTAATGTGGCCCTGATTCAGGGAAGCGCCAGAGGTACCTTGCTTTTGCCATAGAGAAGCAAAGGGACTTGAACTGCTTCTCGTTCTCTGTCAGTTAGCCCGGATTTATTTACCCAAGCCCTCGGAAACGTTTTTGTAATAACTATGTGTATGATGATGTAACAAAGAATACTCATAAACAGCTCAAAAACGCCTTAGTGGTAACTCAAATGATTCCTCATGAGTCATCTGCAAATCCAGTGATGGAAATCGCAATTTTTCTTGTGATGAGGAATCTAGTTATATTCGAAAACGTCTTTATGTGTTAGGTAAATTCGCCCTATGCTATACATAGAATTCGCAAATATTTCAAAAATCGCAGTTTCGCGCGGACGCATTTGTTTGCCGTGTCTACCGCTGACCTGCGAGTCCCATTTTCAAATTCTCAATTCGCCAGGACAGTAAATTCGTAGAGTTTCAAAATCGTGGCAAAATCGCAAAAAACGATTTTTTCCCTGCTGGATCCTGCCTGCGAATTTATGGCCGAATCGCGATTAATTTCACAATCACGCAAATTCGCTCAACTACTCCAATTGGAGTATGGTGAAATCACGTAGTTAACGTTGAGTGGGGTTATTTTCTACGTCGTTGTGTTCGTTCAAACCGTTAGCTGAATAATATAGCTTATGATCGCTTTCCGAAACAAATTGGAAGGAGTATGTCAAACTGATATTATTAGAACCAAACCAACTGCCTTGTCCCTCCCTGTTTATATAAAAGCTCAATACGTAGTGGATTGAGGAGGTGCTCCCCTGGCCCCGAACACAGGGACGTGGCATAGATGTTGAAACGGGCTGGTCAAAATTTTCATGCGATTTTTTATTTTGTAGTTGGTGTGAGAAAATTTTGAAAAATTAGCATTAAAAAACGCATTTAAAAAGCCTTACAGTACTAATAACCCTTCAAAAATGAAAAAAATAAATAAACTATGTAACCTACACAAATAAATAAAAGCTTTCGTAAAAAGGTTATTCAGCTGCACGCAGATTAACAGCTTTAATACCAATCTGAAGATTTTTATCTTTTTTTGGCTGATTTTATCATATCGTTTGTTTGTACCTATCGTACACCCGTGGGCACCCTCAGTGGCGTATCCAGGATTTCGGAAAGGGGGGGTGTAAAATTTTGAAAGTGCCTGGTTGGGCCGCTGTCCAAACCAGGGTAAGAAAATTTAGCAAAATTTGCCTTAAACAAGACGGTTCTTCAAAATGAGTGTGTAAAACTTTAGATACATAGTTTGTACATTTTTAAGATCCTCTCAGTTTTAGAGGCAGGGACAGATTTTTTTTGGAAATTTTTTACAAAATTAGACCGGCAGCAGAGGAAAACGTCAGTAAACTTGAAGAAACTGGTTGTGTAATTCTTTGAGATGAAGTTTTCTCTTTCAAACAAGTCTTGCTGATAGTAAGCTCTTCAGATAATTCTCTCAGAGGACTCTCTTGCTTCTGTATTTGTGCGTTGCATGGAGTAGGCTTTCCAGTAGAATAAATTGCACTGTACTGTATAGAAATTCGTTCTGATAGAAAACGCTTTGTGTATCTTGTTTAAAGCAATTGTCTCTATCAAGTAATTATGACAAATCTGTCAAAATTGCAGTTTTACTTTTAAGAAATCCTCCTGACACTCTTAGGCAAATCCTTCAAAAAAGCAGTTTTTTTAAATTACTGATACTCTTTAGGCAATTCTTTCAAAAACAGTAATTTCCCCTTCTATTCCAAAGAATTCTGGCACGCTTTAGGCAAATCCATAAAAAAGCAGCTTTCCCTTCCAATCTGAACAATTCTGCCACTCTTTAGGCAAATCTGTCCAAAATCAGGTCTCCCTTTGTCCAAAGAATTCTACGACACTTAGCTGCTTTCCTTCCAAAGAATTCTGGCACTCTTTAGGCAAATCTTTCAAAAAGCAGCTTTCGCTTCCAAAGAATTCTGGCACTGTTTAGGCAAATCTTTCAAAAAGCAGCCTTCGCTTCCAAAGGATTCTGGCACTCTTTAGGCAAATCTTTCAAAAAGCAGCCTTCGCTTCCAAAGGATTCTGGCACTCTATGGGCAAATCTTTCAAAAAGGAGCTTTCCTTCCAAAGAATACTGGCACTCTTTAGACAAATCTTTCAAAAAGGAGCTTTCCTTCCAAAGAATACTGGCACTCTTTAGACAAATCTTTCAAAAAAGAGCTCTCCTTCCAAAGAATTCTGGCACTCTTTAGGCAAATCTTTGAAAAAGCAGCTTTCGCTTCCAAAGAATTCTGGCACTCTTTAAGCAAATCTTTCAAAAAGCAGCTTTCGCTTCCAAAGAATTCTGGCACTCTTTAGGCAAATCTTTCAAAAAGCAGCCTTCGCTTCCAAAGGATTCTGGCTCTCTTTAGACAAATCTTTCAAAAAGGAGCTTTCGCTTCCAAAGAATTCTGGCACTCTTTAGGCAAACCTTTCAAAAAGCAGCTTTCCTTCCAAAGAATTCTGGCACTCTTTAGGCAAATCTTTCAAAAAGCAGCTTTCGCTTCCAAAGAATTCTGGCACTCTTTAGGCAAACCTTTCAAAAAGCAGCTTTCGCTTCCAAAGAATTCTGGCACTCTTTAGGCAAATCTTTCAAAAAGCAGCTTTCGCTTCCCAAGAATTCTGGCACTCTTTAGGCAAATCTTTCAAAGAGCAGCTTTCCTTCCAAAGAATTCTGGCACTCTTTAGGCAAATCTTTGAAAAAGCAGCTTTCGCTTCCAAAGAATTCTAACACTCTTTAGGCAAGTCTTTCAAAAAGCAGCTTTCGCTTCCAAAGGATTCTGGCACTCTTTAGGCAAATCTTTCAAAAAGCAGCTTTCGCTTCCAAAGAATTCTGGCACTCTTTAGGCAAATCTTTGAAAAAGCAGCTTTCGCTTCCAAAGAATTCTGGCACTCTATAGGCAAATCTTTCAAAAAGCAGCTTTCGCTTCCAAAGAATTCTGGAACTCTATAGGCAAATCTTTCAAAAAGCAGCTTTCGCTTCCAAAGAATTCTGGCACTCTTTAAGCAAATCTTTCAAAAAGCAGCTTTCGCTTCCAAAGAATTCTGGCACTCTTTAAGCAAATCTTTCAAAAAGCAGCTTTCGCTTCCAAAGAATTCTGGCACTCTTTAAGCAAATCTTTCAAAAAGCAGCTTTCGCTTCCATAGAATTCTGGCACTCTTTTGACAAATCTTTCAAAAATCAGCCTTCGCTTCCAAAGGATTTTGGCACTCTTTAGGCAAATCTTTCAAAAAGCAGCCTTCGCTTCCATAGAATTCTGGCACTCTTTAGACAAATCTTTCAAAAATCAGCCTTCGCTTCCAAAGGATTTTGGCACTCTTTTGGCAAATCTTTCAAAAAGCAGCCTTCGCTTCCAAAGGATTCTGGCACTCTTTAGGCAAATCTTTCAAAAAGGAGCTTTCCTTCCAAAGAATTCTAATACTCTTTAGGCAAATCTTTCAAAAAGCAGCTTTCGCTTCCAAAGAATTCTGGCACTCTTTAGGCAAATCTTTCAAAAAAGGAGCTTCATTCCAAAGAATTCTGGCACTCTTTAGGCAAACCTTTCAAAAAGCAGCTTTCGCTTCCCAAGAATTCTGTCACTCTTTGGGCAAATCTTTCAAAAAGCAGCCTTCGCTTCCAAAGGATTCTGGCACTCTTTAGGCAAATCTTTCAAAAAGGAGCTTTCCTTCCAAAGAATTCTAATACTCTTTAGGCAAATCTTTCAAAAAGCAGCTTTCGCTTCCAAAGAATTCTGGCACTCTTTAGGCAAATCTTTCAAAAAGCAGCTTTCGCTTCCAAAGAATTCTGGCACTCTTTAGGCAAACCTTTCAAAAAGCAGCTTTCGCTTCCAAAGAATTCTGGAACTCTATAGGCAAATCTTTCAAAAAGCAGCTTTCGCTTCCAAAGAATTCTGGAACTCTATAGGCAAACCTTTCAAAAAGCAGCTTTCGCTTCCAAAGAATTCTGGCACTCTTTAAGCAAATCTTTCAAAAAGCAGCTTTCGCTTCCAAAGAATTCTGGAACTCTATAGGCAAATCTTTCAAAAAGCAGCTTTCGCTTCCAAAGAATTCTGGCACTCTTTAAGCAAATCTTTCAAAAAGCAGCTTTCGCTTCCAAAGAATTCTGGCACTCTTTAAGCAAATCTTTCAAAAAGCAGCTTTCGCTTCCATAGAATTCTGGCACTCTTTTGACAAATCTTTCAAAAATCAGCCTTCGCTTCCAAAGGATTTTGGCACTCTTTAGGCAAATCTTTCAAAAAGCAGCCTTCGCTTCCATAGAATTCTGGCACTCTTTAGACAAATCTTTCAAAAAGGAGCTTTCCTTCCAAAGAATTCTGGCACTCTTTAGGCAAACCTTTCAAAAAGCAGCTTTCGCTTCCAAAGAATTCTGGAACTCTATAGGCAAATCTTTCAAAAAGCAGCTTTCGCTTCCAAAGAATTCTGGCACTCTTTAAGCAAATCTTTCAAAAAGCAGCTTTCGCTTCCAAAGAATTCTGGCACTCTTTAAGCAAATCTTTCAAAAAGCAGCTTTCGCTTCCATAGAATTCTGGCACTCTTTTGACAAATCTTTCAAAAATCAGCCTTCGCTTCCAAAGGATTTTGGCACTCTTTAGGCAAATCTTTCAAAAAGCAGCCTTCGCTTCCATAGAATTCTGGCACTCTTTAGACAAATCTTTCAAAAATCAGCCTTCGCTTCCAAAGGATTTTGGCACTCTTTTGGCAAATCTTTCAAAAAGCAGCCTTCGCTTCCAAAGGATTCTGGCACTCTTTAGGCAAATCTTTCAAAAAGGAGCTTTCCTTCCAAAGAATTCTAATACTCTTTAGGCAAATCTTTCAAAAAGCAGCTTTCGCTTCCAAAGAATTCTGGCACTCTTTAGGCAAATCTTTCAAAAATGTTGCTTCATTCCAAAGAATTCTGGCACTCTTTAGGCAAACCTTTCAAAAAGCAGCTTTCGCTTCCCAAGAATTCTGTCACTCTTTGGGCAAATCTTTCAAAAAGCAGCCTTCGCTTCCAAAGGATTCTGGCACTCTTTAGGCAAATCTTTCAAAAAGGAGCTTTCCTTCCAAAGAATTCTAATACTCTTTAGGCAAATCTTTCAAAAAGCAGCTTTCGCTTCCAAAGAATTCTGGCACTCTTTAGGCAAATCTTTCAAAAAGCAGCTTTCGCTTCCAAAGAATTCTGGCACTCTTTAGGCAAATCTTTCAAAAAGCAGCTTTCGCTTCCCAAGAATTCTGGCACTCTTTAGACAAATCTTGCAAAAAGGAGCTTTCCTTCCAAAGAATTCTAATACTCTTTAGGCAAATCTTTCAAAAAAGGAGCTTCATTCCAAAGAATTCTGGCACTCTTTAGGCAAACCTTTCAAAAAGCAGCTTTCGCTTCCCAAGAATTCTGTCACTCTTTGGGCAAATCTTTCAAAAAGCAGCCTTCGCTTCCAAAGGATTCTGGCACTCTTTAGGCAAATCTTTCAAAAAGGAGCTTTCCTTCCAAAGAATTCTGGCACTCTTTAGACAAATCTTGCAAAAAGGAGCTTTCCTTCCAAAGAATTCTAATACTCTTTAGGCAAATCTTTCAAAAAGCAGCTTTCGCTTCCAAAGAATTCTGGCACTCTTTAGGAAAATCTTTCAAAAAGCAGCTTTCGCTTCCAAAGAATTCTGGCACTCTTTAGGCAAATCTTTCAAAAAGCAGCTTTCGCTTCCCAAGAATTCTGGCACTCTTTAGGCAAACCTTTCAAAAACAGGAATTTTCCCTTACAATCCAAAGAATTGTGGTACTCTTTAGGCAAGTCTGCAGCTATCGCTTCCAAAGAATTATGGAACTCTTTAGGTAAATCATTCAAAAAGCAGCTTTCGCTTCCAAACAATTCTGGCACTCTTTAGGTACATAAACCTTTCAAGAAAGAAGTTTTCTCTTTCAAGCAGTTCTAACACTCTTTAGGAAAACCTTTCAGCAAAGCAGTTTTCTCGTTCAAGCAATTCTGCTCTAAGGGCAAGCTCTTCAATTGAAAAGAAATTTGTTTCAAGCAAGTTATTCTGAGTGTAAGCACTTCGGGTACATAGGTCTTAACAAAAAGCAGTTTTCCCTTTGAAGTAATTCTTTCTGTAGCTCTTTCAAAAGTAGTTTTCTCTTTGAAGTAATTCTCTCTGACAGTAAACTCTTTAGGTAGCTCTTTCAATAGTAGTTTTCTCTTTGAAGTAATTCTTTCTGACAGTAAACTCTTTGGATAGCTCTTTCAATAAGTAGTTTTCTCTTAGAAGTAATTCTTTCTGAACAGTAAACTCTTTTGGTAACTCTTTCAAAAGTAGTTTTCTCTTTGAAGTAATTCTCTCTGACAGTAAACTCTTGATGTAGCTCTTTCAATAGTAGTTTTCTCTTTGAAGTAATTCTTTCTGACAGTAAACTCTTTAGGTAGCTCTTTCAAAAGTAGTTTTCTCTTTGAAGTAATTCTCTCTGACAGTAAACTCTTGATGTAGCTCTTTCAATAGTAGTTTTCTCTTTGAAGTAATTCTTTCTGACTGTAAACTCTTTGGATAGCTCTTTCAATAAGTAGTTTTCTCTTAGAAGTAATTCTTTCTGAACAGTAAACTCTTTTGGTAGCTCTTTCAAAAGTAGTTTTCTCTTTGAAGTAATTCTCTCTGACAGTAAACTCTTGATGTAGCTCTTTCAATAGTAGTTTTCTCTTTGAGGTAATTCTTTCTGACAGTAAACTCTTTAGGTAGCTCTTTCAAAAGTAGTTTTCTCTTTGAAGTAATTCTTTCTGACAGTAAACTCTTTAGGTAGCTCTTTCAAAAGTAGTTTTCTCTTTGAAGTAATTCTCTCTGACAGTAAACTCTTTAGGTAGCTCTTTCAATACGTAGTTTTTTCTTTGAAGTAATTCAAACTGACAGTAAACTCTTTAGGTAGCTCTTTCAATAGTAGTTTTCTCTTTGAAGTAATTCTTTCTGACAGTAAACTCTTTAGGTAGCTCTTTCAATACTAGTTTTCTCTTTGAAGTAATTCTTTCTGACAGTAAACTCTTTCGGTAGCTCTTTCAATAAGGAGTTTTCTCTTTGAAGTAATTCTTTCTGACAGTAAACTCGTTAGGTAGCTCTTTCAAAAAGTAGTTTTCTCTTTCATCCAAGCATCCATCCATGCAGCGTTCCTTCAGGAAACAGTTTTCTCTGGCAGGCAGTTACTTCTGGGAACACATAATTGAAAGAAAGCACGAGTAATAAAAGCTGAGCGCAGCTCGAAACCCAACGCTATGCACCGGTGCAAGGCAAATGTGGCGAGACGCTTGTTTACTCCAGTCGCCTGTTTCCTTCCAGGTGCGGTGTCTCAAGATAAGCAGCTTGCTACGAGCGAGCCGCGCCCAGCCCACACGCTTTAAGATATGTCTGCATGGCCCATACAATTAAGCCACACATGGGCTAGCATTTCGGCTGAGGGGTTGTAGAATTTTCAATTCCTTAGGGGCTGAGGGGGGTAGAAGCGCCTGAGGGGTGGTAAGTCTAAAAGTCCGATTACTGGCATATTTTTCATTAAAATGAGCTACAATAAGCTATTCTGAGCTCACTTACACCTAATCCAGTCATATTTTTCCTGAGGGGGTAGCGGCCGGCTGAGGGGGTAGGTCAGAGCCTGAGGGAGGTCAACCCCCCTCAGCCCTCCTTGCCCATGTCTGACTTAAGCTGCAACAAAAACGAATCATAAGCCTTGGCTGCCAGTAAAAACATTTAGAACGCATTCTGAGCATAAAATAGACAGGTGTAGGTCACAATTTTTATTCATTTGTCTTATTTTTGGCCAATTTATTTCTACCTCTTCTGGGGGAGAGGTGTATACGCTAAACATACAACCCCGGGATATGCTACTGTTCAAGCCACGGTTTCAAAAAAAAGTTTATCTTTCCAGCAAGTTTTTTCTCACAGTAAACAATTCAGGCAGTTTTTTAATATATAGTTTTCTTCTTCAAGTAATTCTTGGTGACAGCATAGCAAAGGGCACTGAAATTGAGGAATTTCCACAGAAAGGAAAGTCACATTTAGCCATTTTTTTGAAATTTAGCAATTTTTAGTGCCCTTGAGGTACACGGGTGCCCAGTCAGTAGTGCTGAATCTATGTTATGCCAAATGGGGATCCGCTTTACAAGTTTCATTCGAGGCTATACTCTTGGTACTACTAAAAGATCACAGTTTAGGTGGACCGCCCTAGCTCTTAGTTTTCGGCACACAGCACCTACAGCAGGAGTTGTAAGTTTCACACCAAACTTGTGCAGGTACAATGTAGGTACCCAAAGGCATTGATAATAAATCATGAGTGATGGCGAAAAACTGTCCTTTCCTGTGTTGGACTGCAGTAGGATATCAATAGAAAGCTTGAAATGCACTAAATAAATGGACCAAAATATTACCATATTCTTATTCCTCTCTATTTCCGTTTAAAAACCCCAACAACACTGCATTACGTAGTACATACGTATCTATATTACTGACACTCTTTTAAGCAATTATTTCTGATAGTAAAAGTTTCAGACCATTCTTTTAAAACGTTTTTTGTCTTTCAAGCAATTGTTTCTGACAGTCTTGTCTTGTCCTACCCAGTGGCTGCTCTACTTACAACAGTAGTGTCGGGTTTTAACTAATGGACGATAAAGTTTCAAATTTCAAGACAGTAACTCTTTAGGTAGTTCTTTAAAAATCAGTTTTGTCTTTCAAACAATTCTGTCAGACTGTAAACTCTTCAAGTATTCCTTTAAAGGCAGTTTTCTGTTTTGCTATTCTTTCAAAAAAGAGCTTTTAGTTGCAATTCAAAGTAAGCTGTTGTGAGTTTTCGAGCCACCGAACCAGCAGGACTTGGAATTTTCGGGTCAAACTTTCGCAATAGGTACCTAGTTATCTGGTTAATATATCCTGAAAATCTGAGCCGAATTCATAGAGAAATGACTGAGAACGAACTGTTTGAGTAAACTCTCCTTCCTGCTGGAGTGTCTAAAGGCTAGCAGCTTTACAACGAGCGAGCGAACGGCGTCGAGAGCACACGCTTAGATGCAATTGCATCCTACACGCTTAACGAAAAGCTAATCTTATACCGGCAGCCTAAAAACACGTTTAAAACAGATTCCAGGCTTAAAATTAACAGAAATTACAAGTTTTAGCAGTTTAAAGTGGCCTGGTTGAGCTTCTGCCCGACCAGAGCGAGAAAATTTAGCCTTCAAAAGCGCATTTAAAAGGTATTCTGAGCACAAAATACACAGTTTTGGTACATAATTAATTAGTTTCGCTTATTTTTGATAGACTTTCTCTTCCTACCTCCACCGCAAAGGGGGGTGTACCATACATGTAACAGGTCATCCGCCGATGGGGGGAGGGGGGGTTGGGGGGGGGTCTGGCGCCGGCCGGGGGGGGTCTGAGCCAAAATTTTGGGGGAGGGGGGTGGGCACTAAAAAACGCTCAAAAATCGAAAAAATCGCAATTTTTCGGCTAAAAATTGCCAAAAATCGCTCATTTGGGCTGAAATACAGCTAAAAAGTGCTGTTTTGCAGGCGATTTTGGCAATTTTTGTGCGTGAAGTTGTAAAAAATTGCAAAAATTTGCTCGAAAATTTACTTGCCAGAAAAATCGGAGGGGGGGGGTCGGTGAAATCGTCTCGGGGGGGGGGGGGGGGTGGCCTATTTCGGGGGGGGGGCAGCCCCCCCCCAACCCCCCCCCTGTTACATGTATGGGGTGTACCCACCCTACAACCCCCCTGGATACGCCACTGGGCACCCTGGGGGTACGCTGCTATCAGAAGAACGTACGTGTACCGGGTTTTTTCGTATAAACGCCCTCCCAAATAGTGCTCCTCTCCTCTGGGCGGGTATTCAGATAAAACATTTTGAAATTGAAATTTTGAAATTGAAATTGAAATTGAAATTTTACTTCCCAGACGCACTACAGTAGAAGTACACGTACGCAACACAAAATGAGAAACAAACTAGCAAGTGCAAGGAAGAAGGATTGAATTAAGCCAAATGGTTATTTTTGAACTCAACCTTACTGTATCTGTTAGTAAGACGCGAAAGCGATGCGATGCCTGTTGAAAAACTTTTAAAAATTTGTCCTGGAAAAGATTAAAAATATGATGAAAAATGGATTAAAATCTCAAAAATTGGGGCTAGAAGCATGAGTTTCGGTATAGAGACGCGATATTATCAGTTTTTTTGTCGAAACGCCAGTGCAAAAAATTCAAATCACAGACAGACAGCGCTCAGCCAATTCCAAATAGCCGCCCCTGGGCTTTTATTTAGATTAGAATTGAAGTTGTGAGAAGTGCCAAAAACTAAATAGACGCCCATGGGCTTATTTACGGAAAAGCCAGGTACAATGTACATTCTATGTACGTATATAATACCATCTACATACAAAAGTTGCTAAGTGCCTGACTCTAAAACTGGTTCGGTTGCAGGACCGTCGGCCTGGTACTGGAACCCGACCCATGGTCTGAGCCGCGATGAGAAGCGCGAGTCAGGGGCGTCGGAGGCGCAGGCCAAACGTCATCAAGGTCCCAGCTGGAACTATTTTTGGGACAACGGTGGCGGTGGCATGCAGCGGGACGAGAAGAAACGGGATAAACATTGACTCTCTCTTTATTAGACCGCTTCTGTACCTTCTGCCTGATTCGGTAAAATTTCTGCAAGCTCGGAAGCTGTATCCATCTATAGTAAGAACGAAAATGATTACTACATTCAATCAGAGCAACCGAATAAAAGTGTTCACATAAATGTGCTCCCCACCCTAAATCTAGAAGAAACACTAGATCGTTGCATTTTTAGAGACTTCACTGAGCCCACATTAGCACCTTTTTAGCGATTTTTTAGCCCAGAATATCGATTTTAACGATTCTTAGTATTTTAACCCCGAATCTGGGCTCAGTCCACCTGCAATCCCCCCCACTCGCTATCTTGGATCATCTGTTACAGTACGTTCAGAAGGTCAAGAAGTTTGGTTTTAACTCGACGTCAATTGCTTTTACTGTCGATTGTCATGGGAATGGCTGGCTGGTGTAGAGTTATGACTTGACTACTAACTATGAAGTAATAAATTGTAGACTGGCTTGAGTTCAAAACTTAAGCTTAGACTGAAGCATCGGTTTGCGACTGATCAATGGTGTCCCAATCAACTGAACTGGAACGCAATTTGCTTGATACAATGCTGATCCAGTGTAATTTGAGGATGGGCGCGCCTACACCTGTTCATTTCTGATAATTTGCCGGGAACAATCAATAAGCCGTCATCTGTGGCTTAGAGATGAGTACATAATAAGCCTCTAACGAGAGGTTCGCTTTCATCTCAGACAATAGCAGCTTTCTTAGCAATACTAGTTAGTTAGAGCCTTACTCACTCCTCCCCTCTCATCCTTCCTAAATTGCTGAACTTTTTTCTCCGCCGACTACCGGCCAGACAGATTCCGGTCTTAGCTATTTCCAAGTCAGCCCAGTCCATTTTGATAGCCAATACCGACGAACACAAATTACTAACTCTAAGCACGACGCGAACAACTGTGTTCGCCACTTTCTTGTGTTCACCGCGTGTTGGCGCCTGTATGCGTTGTTCGGCGCCTCTCAGTCTCAGACGAACAAAAATCTGTTTAGGCTAACAAAAAGGTTAATGTAAAGAGATGGTTTGGAAAGGTCTAATCTAACCGTAATCGGTCTGGCGCATTCAAAATCTTTGTTTGACTTAATTTATGAGTGTCCAACCTTTTCGAAGTTCAGAGCTTTTAGAATAGCGAATAAACCTTGATTTAGTGTTCCTACAGTACGTACCCTTCGGTTTGCTGCTGATAATTATTAAAGCGCGCAAGCGCGAAATATTCTGCATAGTTGCAGAAGGTAACGGTAGATTGCATAATGAAGACCTCGCTGCTGCTGCTCTTGAGTGCACTGCTGGTGCTGATGGCGGGGGCCCAGCCGCCGGTCGACTACTACCGTAGTTTCATGAAGAAAGGCGTGTCGTCGTTTATGAAGAAAGGGCCAATGAGCTTCATGAAGAAGAGCGACGAGGAGGAGCCGTTCTGGAAGCGCGCCCAATATTCGGCGTTCATGAAACGTCTACCCTACTCGTCGTTCATGAAGCGATCCCCTTACGGACCGTCGGCTTTTATGAAAAAAGACTTGAGAGCTTTTATGTGAATTAGGTATGATCAAATAAAAGTGTGACTGGTACACTGACGGCTTGGTTTGAAAACAGGTTACCGAAACTTGCCTGAGTTTAATTTCAGTAGTAGGTATTGAAGGGAGTTTACTGGTTAAAACAAACAAAACAATGATCATACAGACTAGATAGACGGATGGGTTAAATACACATTTCTTGCATCACACTTCCTAACAGACGTCGCGAGGGCCTCTTCTGTGCCTGACGGTCGTTGGAGTGGACAGGAACTGTTGACCGAAACGAAAGACTGGAAACGGTTATATAACGAAAGATATGCGATTTGTAGCATACATGTAAACGAGTCATCCGCCGACGGCGGAAAGGGGATGGAAGATCCGACCGGGGGTTCGAGCTGCTCCCAAATTATTCGGGAGGGGTTGTGTACTAAAAAAACATTCAAAAATCGCTAATTTGTGCTAAAATATAGCTAAAAAGTGCTGTTTTACAGGCTATTTTAACAATGATATTGTCTGAAATTCTAAAAAAATGTAAACATTTTGCTGAAAAATTACTTGTCAGAAAAACCGGAGGGTCTGGTCTGACCTAAGTCGGGTGTGGACAGACGGACCCCAGACCCTCAGTTACGTACAAGTATGTATGATTTGTAGTAGGTAGGTGCACATTTAGGAAAATAATTACTGTATCTGACCACCAGTGGAAACTGCGCCGCAGCGGATTTTTTTGCTGAAAATTCATTGACTTGTACTGCGAAACAGGGAATGTTAACGTCGTAAAAAATGCCACTTTCCTTTAGACACGGTAGCACATACTTCTTATTTTCAAAACATGTATAGTACGTGCCCAATTGTGTTCATAAGAAACCTCGTTGACAGAAATGGAATTCTAGAATTACCTATAAAAGACTCTTGCATTCCAATTACATACTACCGAAAATTTTTCTTATTTATAATGGCCGGAAACACGGAGTAAACTACTGTACGTATTTGTGCTACGCAACGCAATGTACGTACTCTGTACGTCATTGTAATTACCTTGGCACGCGCTGAGTGTTGTCAACAAGGGATACTGCATGACGTTAATGTGTTTTACAAAGGTGCCCACTCAGAAAGAATATTGACGCGAATCGATGTGAAGAAATTGTTTTGATGTAAGCGTACAAGCACTACTACTTCAAAACAAGACAAAAATACAAAATACGGCAGTACCAACTCAAGTACATTGTAACATAAACTATTTTGTAAGAAGTAAGCTATAAAGCTAAAGTAGTAGATTATTTAAAATACAAATGAAACAGTATTTCTTGATAGTTATAACACAAATACTGAAATTCAAATTAGTTTGAGAGGTGGAATACTCAGATATGCAAAACCAGACTATAGTGTCGCATCGGTGGTTCAGTGGTAGAATGCTCGCCTGCCACGCGGGCGGCCCGGGTTCGATTCCCGGCCGATGCAAGTGTTTTGTTTTGATTGAAGAAAAAACAGGACCGCAAAATCATTTTTTTAATAAGTCAAGTTTGTTACCTCAGATATGAGGTGGGGAAAAATCGGTTTTTTCCTGAGTGCCGGAAAATTGCAGGAAAACCTTTTTAAGCACTTTTATTATTATGTCAATTTGTGTTAAAAATGGCCTTTTGTGACCAGACCCTAAAACTGCTTTTTGCAGGTGTTTTCTGCCGCTGTTCTGAACTATCCTAAATGCAGCGAATTAGACGTTGTGATAAGTTGACGACGCGATCGGAGTCAAGACATGATACCTCAATAAGGCAATAGGAGACAAAAAGGAAGTTTTACCACACCACGCTAACGTAGCTTTCAGCAGACCAGTATCTTTCAAATCTCAAAAAACAAGAAAAGAGAGCCGAAATGAGCAATCACAAACTGTTATACAAACTGTGGCGCAGAGCGCCAAATTCGAATCACGTTAACAGAGTGTTCGTGACACTCCACCCGGAACAAAGAACATAGTAAGTAAAGCTCTAGATCACAGTCAGGTTAAAGTCTAGCCCCAGTAGCCATAAGGTACGGGGTAAAACGGCCTCCAGCCACCGTAGTGAGGAACCGGAAACTGACGTGGCATAATTGGTGGATAAAAAGTTGGATAGGGCTGGTAGTAGGAGTGTGGCGGTCCAGGAGGGTGCTGCGAGTATCCCACGACACATCCGTTAGTCCAGTGATCGAGAGTCTGGCAGTTCACACAATAGGGTTGGTTGTAGGTTGTGTTGGAATGCAGCCAGCTCAGGTGCGCTAAACGTATAAAACGTGCAATGTTACTCGAGTACGTACACTCAATCGTCCACAGGCCCTTCGAGCGGAACCAGCAGTTTGACAGCTCGAATGGAAAGCTTATTGCTGGACGTACGAATTTGGACAGACCGGCAAACATTGTCTGAACCAACAATAAGCTTTTCAATTCTGCCCAACTTCCAGACGCCACGGGGGGTGGAATCCTTGAGTAGTACCACAGTTCCTTCTTTCAACAAGGATTCACGGCCCTTTGCAGTCGCTCGCTGGGCAATCTGGGCATGGGCTTCTCTTAAATTGGCTAAGTACGACATCTGCCACGCTCTCCAAAATGAGTTCACTGCACGTTGCGTGGCAGACCAATACTCGAGTAATTTTTTAGACCGATTGCTTTGTTTGTCATTAGGCAAAAATTCGGGGTCAGTTTCTGACAAAATTGGGGGGAGCTGCAGATTCGATCGCCCAGCTAACAAATTAGCAGGCGAGATTACTTGTTCAAGAGATTCATCAACTGCCAACAATGGCCGGCTGTTTAGTACCCCCTCCACTTCAATTATTAGTGTGTCTAGCTCAGAAACGCTGACCGTTGCTTTTCCTAGCACTCGTTTGAGGATCTTTTTTACTGACTGTACGAGCCTTTCGTAAAACCCTCCCATCCAAGGAGAGAGCGCCGGAATAAACTTCCATTGGATGCCAAGGCTGCTGAACTTCTGCAAAATCTGACTCTCTGCCAACGCGGTCTTATTCCAAAGGAATTTCAGCGAACTGTCGCTTAATTTAAACTGAGTTGCGTTGTCGGAAATAATCAGCTTTGGCACGCCTCGCCGGCCACAGAAACGACGAAATGCCGTTAGGAATGAGTTAGTGTCGCATTTCCGTACTATTTCAAGGTGCAATGCTCTAGTCACACAGCAAGTAAAAAGACAGATCCAAACCTTGACCTCGGTTTCGGTTTCATCGCGCACTATGAGAGGTCCTAAGTAATCAAGACCAATTGAGGCAAATGGCGGCTGCCTAGTGACTCTGCATTTCGGCAATGGGGGTGGCGCTGGCTGATTAAACGGTTTAGCTACCCACCGCCGGCAGGTGCGGCACTGACGAAGTACTGAGCGCACCAATAGTCGCGCTTGGGGCACCCAATAATGGAATCTCAACAAGCTGAGTGTTAGATTGGGTCCTGCATGTAGCGCACGGTGGTGTACTGTCTGTACTACTAGGCGTGTAAACGGATTAGAGCGCGGCAACAACTTTGGATACGCTCGATCATAGGTCAAATTTGCGTTCTCAAATCGCCCAGTACACCGTATCACCCCATCCGCGTCTAAGGTTAACTCTAGCTGGCGAATTAATGGTGGTATCTTAGTTGGGCGAGTTTCAAGTGCTTTGAGCTCAGCAAAGTAGCATTCAGATTGAGCCCACCGTATCCACAGGGTAGTAGCATGTGTCAACTCATCATTTGACAACTGTGGAATTAGCTCCAATTTTTTGCGTCGAAGGCGCCTAACTGATTTGGCAGATTTCCAAGCTAGAATAGCTCTAACGACCCAGGCTGTGACTCGAATTAACGTGCTACTACTCGAAAACTGCTCTATGTTGATGTCGGCTGGTGGGCACTTTAACTTGGTTCCCTGCAGAACAGCCAACATATTCAGTTCGTTGTGCTCGATTTCTATCGACTCTGAGTCTGCGTGCTGAGGTCTTCGGTTTTCTGGCCAGCACTCTGGTGACTGCACTAGCCATGGTGGCCCATGCCACCAGTACTGATTATCTGCCAGTTTCCCATACGTTTCTGGTTTCGTAGGGATGTCGGCAGGATTTAGTTTGCCTGGGACTGATCGAAACTGTGCCAACTGGTAGTCCTTAATTTCAGTGACCCTGTTCTGCACCCATCTCGGGAGCACTTTGTCTGCATTGATCCATGAGAGCACACATTCAGAGTCACACCAAATAAATTGTGCCTGCACAGTGAGTCTCAATTGATAGAAAATGAATTTCAATGCTCTGATTCCAAGTAACACGCCCATCAGTTCAAGTCGGGGCAAGGTCAACTGCTTTATCGGCGCCAGCCGATTCTTGCTAAAAATTATGTCTGCGGTCGGTTCTGCGTCTGCGTGTTCTACACGGAGATACACTACTGCACAATACGCCCTTTGGGAGGCGTCAGTATAGCAGTGCAATTGCAACCGAGCACCCTGTTTGACAGGTCCTACAACACGGGGTATTGAAAGCTGCACCACAACTTTCAGATCTTCCAAAATTTGCTGCGCCTTAGACAGCACCTCGCCTGTGAGCGGCACATCCCATTCCATTTTATTCGACAGCGACTGAATGAGAACCTTTGCCGGCGTAACTAGTGGGCTAAGCAGCCCTAAGGGGTCAAATACACTGGCCAGCGCAGCAAGCAGCACGCGTTTGGTGAGAACTTTACCGTTTCCGGTATTGGCAGGCTGTGCCCATTGCAACGTGTCCGATTTAGTGTTCCAGACCATGCCTAATAGCTTAACTATTGACTTTGTACACACGTCTTTCTCTGGCAACTCGGCCATGAAGTGTTCAGAGTTTGAACTCCATTCCCGGAGGTTCATTCCAGCTGAACGGAAGAGTTCTTTAGAGCTAGCATAAAATGTGCGTGCTTGGTTGAGGTCTGAAACTCCAAAGAGGACATTGTCTACATAAATGTTGGTGGCGAGCTGTCTGGCTGTCTCACATGTAACATCTGGCCGAGACATATGGTGGCGAATGGTTGCCGCCAGTAAATAGGGGCTGGATATGAGTCCAAAGCTCACTCTTGCGAATCGAAACACTCTCAGGTTCGCCTTTTCTGTGCTTAGAGTGGTCAAGTCATTAATCCAAAGAAAACGCATTAAGTCTCTTTGGTTTGGGTCAACTGCAACCTGCAGAAAGGCCTTTTCTATGTCACTCAACAGGCCAATTGGTTCCAGCCGAAACCTAGTCAGGAGACCACACAAGTCTTCCATCTGGACTGGACCACAATAAAGACATTCGTTTAGGCTCTTTGCATTACGTCCTGCTTTGCTTGACGCATCGTACACTACTCTCACTTTCGTTGTCTCGCTGCTGGACTTTATGACACAGTGATGCGGCACATAATAAACAGGGCCCACCTTTGACTTCGACAGATCTACTTCTTCAATAATGCCTGAGCTTAAGTAGTCTGCAAAGATTTGGTTGTAATTTTTTAGCAGCTCTGCATTGGACCGTAAGCGATTCAGTAAACTTCTAAGCCGGCTCAAGGCTAGATAATAGTTGTCTGGCAACTCAATTTCCGGGCACTTAAGGGGGTATTTGACTTGATACCGTCCCTCCTCTGGTAAGTAACGAATCGTTCTGTCGAATTCGTCCTGAACTAAGTCATCCTCTGTCCTGTGCCCTGGCTCACAAATGCCAAGTGACTCTAGGTCCCACAACTTTCGCATACTGCTTTCAATGGCTTTGTGTTCTGCTGTCACCACTGCATTGACTTGGTAGTGGGACTCGTGCTGAGTGTGCTTATGAGCTGGTATCGTTACTTCACCTGCAGGCATGTAGCCCAGGGTCGAGCTCACTAAGCACAGCTTAGGGCTTAACTTTACCAAGGGACGCATCTGCACAATATCAAAGAAGTATTGGGCACCCAAAAGGATGTCAACTGTTCTTGGTTTTGCGTCTGCATCTAGTGGGTCTGCCAACTTATAGTCAAGCAACTGTGGACACTGACTAGCATCGAATTCATAGTGCGTGATTGGCTGAGTTATAAAATCGCACAAAACAGCAACTACTGGCTTTATGGAGGAGTCTGTTTGCACTAAGCCAAACTCTACTTTACTTGTCTTGAATGACTTGGGCTTCTGGGCAAACCCTGACACTACAAGGTGTTCCGTGCCAAGATGCTTGAGATTTAGCTTACATGCGATGTCACTGCGAACGAATGTGCGCTGACTACCTGAGTCAAGTAGCACTCTGGCCATAACAGCTCGGCCATTCTGCTTGTTGCGCAATTCTACCATGGCAGTAAGCAAAAACACCTGCTGTCGCCGTTGTCTGACAGGAAGCGCTGACACTACTGGTTGGACAATTTCAGAGGGCAGTGCTTCATTGCTCTGTACTTCATAATTTACGTCAAGTGTGGGCATGACTCTGCTTTGTCCGCCCCTGGTGCCGTTGCCAGGCCTTCCTCTGTTGTCGGCGTTTTTACCTCCAAACCTCTGTGGGCAAAGTGACCTGTGATGCGACTGACTCGAACAATGATAGCACTTTCTCTTCGTGCTTGGACACGTATTTACTGAGTGGTCCGATTTTAAACATCTGAAGCACAGTCGATTGGCTTTGATTTGTTCAAGTCTCCGCTTTACGTCTGGATAGTTTTTGCACTGGTCTGGAAAGTGCGGCTCTCTACAGTAGACACACGCCTTTGGTGTCGACCGTACAACTAATGCTTGCGCTGAGCCTCCACTTGCTGCAACTTTTGATTTAGCGTGACTTGGCCCGCTACTCTCAGCTTGCTGGCTGATTCTGGCAACAAATCTGGCTGTCTGTAGCTCGTTCAGCAAAAACTCTCTGATACAGCGCAATTGACTATCAGATCGGTCTAGCTTAGGAGAGAGATCTTTCAGTAGGCGATCGGGTAGCTTTATCAAGATCATTTCAGCTAATACTACCTCATCGCCCACTGCTTTGCCTAAATCCTCCAAGCCCTGTATATGTTTCTCAATGTCCAAGTAGAAATTCTGGAGACTTTCAGCTGTATCTATGGCTGGTTTTAGCTTCATTAGAGCTGCACAGTGGGCTGACACTAGCTGTCTGTCACTACCGTAGTGGCATCGCAGCATTTCGATTGCATGACTATAACCTTGATCGGTCAGCTCAATTCCTTCCACCAGCTTTGCGGGTAGCCCACTTAGGACAGAGCGCAGATAAGTGAACCTTTGACTATCAGCAAGTGACGTATTTGAATGTATCGCTTGGACAAACGAAGCCCAAAAAGATTTCCAAGCAAAAACGTCTCCGTCAAATGGTTTCAATTCTAGTCTCGGCAGACGCACTTGCGTATTTAGGTTAGCTAGCTCAGGTTGTCTGTGCCTTCCGGCCATAACTAACGGCTGTATTGGCTGAGTAGCCTGCCGGTTCAGTCGTTCATCCAAACGATTTACTTGCTCTAAGCATCTCGTCACATGGCCCTTGTTTACTTCGGCCTGTTCATGTACGAACCGTTCAAGGTGGCTGACCGTAGTCTCAAAACGACTGTTAGACGCAGCCATTAGGTCAGCATGCTGTTTTTTCAGCAGTTCCATTTGTGCTAAATGCTGTTGCTGCATCACAGAAATTAAGGCGGCGACATTCGGATCCAAAAGTGTTGCGCCCGGCACTGCGACTGACGCACTACTATGACCGGGCGCTCTTTCTGAGCTAGCTTCAGTAAATGCAATTTTCTGGTCGCCTTCTGTCAGTTCATTCGGAGATAGAAACTCCTCATTTTCGTCCGCCGAGCCAGAACTTTCTGGAGCTACGTTACTAAACAATGGCGGGTACTGAGCTAAAGTAATTTCTAACTGACAAATCTGCGTTTGCATACAGCTTTTCCAGAGTTCAAATGACTTAGCTTGTTGCGATTCAGTTGGCAACAACGGAGGCAGCTCCTTTGCTAAATACTGCAGCTCCGTATCTAAGGCTTTAACTTCTAAAATCAAGTCTTGACACCTTTTCTGAGAATCGGCGTTTCCTAGGGTGTCTGGTCGAGAATTAAAGTTTAGAGCTAGTTCTTTCACCCATGGGTTTACTGTATCGACTCGACCTGCTAATTTTTCTTTCTCTTTAAACAAGCTATCTCGCCTTTGCTCTCTAGTATAGGGTGGCGAGGCTGTTTCTTGGCGCTGTTTATCTTTAGCACGTTTATTTGACATTTTCAGCCGCCTCACCTTTCTTTCGAGTCAGATTTCTTTTCAGCCGGTTCCTCCTTACGGAATCGTCCCATTCTACGCCAATTCTCGGCTCGAGCGGTATTTATTGGGCACCACTTTTTGCAGGTGTTTTCTGCCGCTGTTCTGAACTATCCTAAATGCAGCGAATTAGACGTTGTGATAAGTTGACGACGCGATCGGAGTCAAGACATGATACCTCAATAAGGCAATAGGAGACAAAAAGGAAGTTTTACCACACCACGCTAACGTAGCTTTCAGCAGACCAGTATCTTTCAAATCTCAAAAAACAAGAAAAGAGAGCCGAAATGAGCAATCACAAACTGTTATACAAACTGTGGCGCAGAGCGCCAAATTCGAATCACGTTAACAGAGTGTTCGTGACACTGCTAGAAAAACAGCAGGAAGGGCTAAATTTGGCATGATAGAACAAAACGTCAAACTGGTGAAAGAAAATTTGCATATAATGTTCATACATATACTAGGAGATTGGGGGGTCAACTCTAGCTAGTAGAAAGGCCAAGCCCCCTACCCCCGAGACCGTTTAGGGACCCCGACCCAAAAATACAAGTACTAAAGTCCATTCCAAAATGCAATAAATTCTGCGTTTTTTTGCGAATAACTCCTTACGGCTGCGTCGCAGCGTTTTTTGCCTCATAACCAAAGTTGTAGAGGAGCTCGAGCTCTGTACTACGGTGTAACCTAATCTGCGCAACGCTCCCTTGTAACGCTAATTAGCGCAACGAAAAAAAATCAGGTTTTTCTGTAGCTGGGCTGAATGCGATTTTTTTCAGTGAATCTGAATCTACAGACCGTGGGGATTCCGAAAATGTACTTATATTTGCCGTAGGTCTAACGGTTCCAAAGTTATAGACCCCTAAATTTGACCAAAAATGCGAAAAATGGCCAATGGGAGCGGGATTGAAATAACTCGGGACCAACTCAACCGATTTGGCTGAAATTCACATATGTGGTGTAAAATTTAGTTTTACATCGATTAAGACACATAAGAACCCTGAAAAATTGACCCTAATACAGTAATCCCGGTTTTTCAAAGATTAGGTCAGTTGATTTTTTCTCTGGTTGTATGTAGTAGTTTAAGCCCTCCACTGTGGTTAAAAATGTACTTTTAAGCGTTTTGAATCGATTTCGGCCCTTTCTGAAGCTATTCGGGTACTGTAGTATGTGGTCCTGGCACGAAAACTGCGTTTTGTCAATTTACTTTGTTTCTGCGGCAAAGAAATGCTGGATAGAGGAGGCACTAAGAGTTTTCAAGGTCAAGGAATCCATTGCTGACGTAACTATAATCACTGGAGTACTGTATTTTGAGGTCCCAACACGAAAATTGCTATTTTGCGTTTATGCATGCCTGGTGCAAGGAAACGCTCAATAGAGTAGACAATAAAGGTTTTCAGGGATGGGGAATGTATTTTTGGCATAACCATCATCGCAGGGTTACTGTATTTTGAAGGCCCTACGATAAAATTGTTATTTTTTGCGACTTGGAAAAGTTGGATAAAGTTGGTAATCAAACTTGTAAGTTTGTACATTCGTTCCAGGACCATAATATACAGTGATCCAGTGGCATTCGCTATGCCCTAAATGAATTCGCTGATGCCGAAAACCTTTAGTGCTTGTCAATTCATCGTTTCCTTGCAATAGAAACACAGGTAGGGGTGCCATATATGGCACCGGTACCGGTACAACCACCACAGACCCCGAACGTGGTGGTACGATATATGGTGACGGTACCATATGTGCCACTGTGACTGTCCTATGTACCGGTTCCATATATGGTACCGGCACCTTATATAGTGTCGTTCGGTACCATAAACGGCGTTAAGTGCTAGACTGTATAAGGTCATTTTTATGAATGGTTGTTTTAATTGGTTGAGGGACGTAGGTGATACGTTGACAGATGACGTCTTTTTGCGTCCTTCGGTAGAGGCCGGACGGTCATAGGTGAACGCAGTAGGGCGTATGGCGACAGGTCATGGACGCCGGCCTTGCACTTGACTGTGAGGCGGCTATTGGTTGTTTCTTCGCTGCTGGGCGGTTCTCCGCTTGTTTTTCCGACACTGCGTTTCAGAGTCGAAAATCTTCCCTAGAAACCATTGGAAATTCGCTAAAACCAACGTCAAAATTATCGCTCTCATGTTTATAAAATGTCGAACAATCTATTTTCAATTAGTTTTTACGCTGTTTTTGGCGATTTGTTTTCCCGTAATTAATATTTGTCTGTATAAATCACTGAGAGTGTTTATAAACGCAGTGGCAGGGCGAAACAGCGAACGAGTCTCAACTCTCCCTCTAGTTTCGATTTCTTTCGAAGGAGCGCTAGACCAGGCGCGCTCTAGTGTCTTTGGTTGGTGTCAAGGCTGCAGAAAGTTTAAAAAAGTTATCGCTTCTCGGCTCTTAGTAGCTAAGATCAAAGTGTAGGTCAGTAAATTTAATTATTTATTTGTTTATTATATTTAGCTAACAGTGTTTGTTTCAGTATCTGTTCTTATCAGCTTAATCTCTGATACGTACTCTATTGAGTACCAAGAGATAGCCGATTTTTGGACCCTGGTCCAGTGCGAGGCTTGCTTCCCTGGACCGCGGGTTGGCCCGGCATTGCAGTGCCGCCGGGATCAGCCCATTCCCTGCGGGGAATAATTATGCTTCACTACTAACTAATAATTATAATGCTTCGGCATTCCTTACTAAATCTTATCCAAAGTTTCGTGCTCAACTCTAAAACGCAGGGCAAAACGTAAAAAGACATAATTTTTGCTCTGGGGGCGTGCAAAAATGACGTCATAGATTTTTGCAAATTTTTCGACCCGGCTCCCCCCCTTGTCATCAGTTGTTGCATTCAAATGAGAAAATTTTGGGACAATAGCTCTTAGATTCTTCTTGGTATTCTTCTAAATTCTTATAGATTTTCCCGTATTTCGAAACAGCTTGTTTTTAGAAGATTTTTCGTTATTTTTAAGAACATCAAAGAAAAAAATTCGAAAATCTACTAATTTATTACAATTCAGTGAAAAAACCCAGCTGCACAGTTAATAAGTATGAACTACATGGATTGAAAATAGTAAGGTATCCAAGTAAGGTAAGTGTAGTGTACTGTAGGTACATTACAGTAGGTACACCTTTTTTGGTGGAATTAGAAAGAAAAAACTGTCAAAAACAAGTGAAAACAAAATATTCTTTACTAAAGGTGTCCAAATAGAGCCCTGCGCATGATGCCTCTTTTCACGGCCTGGCCTGGAATATCAAATTTCGAGTCCGCCCGGATGACATTTTGCGCTGGACGGCCTGGCCCGGTTTCGAAACGGAAACGCCGAAAAATCTTGCAAAATCACTTGTGCGAGAACTACGTACAGTACAGTACATACAAAACAAACATTTCTAATGACGCAACAAACCTAAACAAAAAAACAGATTTAAAGAAAAACTTGTTTTGGCTAAAGTAGATCCTAGATTTTAAAAAATTACCCAATCCATCCCGGGCAGGCTCCAACTGGAACAACCCAGCCAAAATTCTCTGCCGGGCGGCCTGTGCAGGGCTCTAATGATGACCAGAATGCGTTTTAAATGCGTTTTTGAAAGTTGATTTTTCAAAATTTTCTCGCCCTTGTTGGTCAGGATCCCAACCAGGCCTCCTCATACGACTAAAACTGTTCATTTTAAGCTATGAATGCTTTCAAATGCGTTTTTGAAGGCTAATTTCTCAAAATTCCCCTATAAGACAAAAGTGACATCATCATTGGCCGAACCCCCACCTCTCCCCCCTTGTCATCGATTGTCATCATTTCGCAAACCCCCTCCCCCTAACCGATGACGTCATTTTTGAAGGCCCCCTCTCCGAATCTATCTTTCAAAGTCAGTTTGGACGTGTGCAGTGTTGCCCCATCCTATTGGAATGATAGAGTAGTGACCCATCGATTAAACTCAATGAAGTTTGCAAAAGTTTACGTATTTTCTGTTCAATTTCGTCCTCCGTCACGCACGTATTGTTTGAAATGCCTAATAATATTGCGTAACGAATTTCAAATAATTTAAAATTCATAATTTGCGTAATACTATTGCATAATGTGTATACATACGCAAACAACAGTGCGCAGTACATAGTTGGGTTACTCTACTATACAAAGCAACCTGTATACCCAGACATGGGCAAAGGGGGGCCTGAGGGGGTAAGGGTTGGCCCCCCTCAGGCTCTGACCTACCCCCTCAGCCGGCCGCTACCACCACCCCCTCAGGAATTTTTTGGAAAAATTTTGTATAGAAAATTATGATAAAAATATGCCTGGATTAGGTGTAAATGAGCTCACAATAGCTTATTTTGGCTTATTTTAATGAAAAATAAGCAAATAACTCTTGATTTTAGTAAAAAATTGGACTTTTGGCTTACCACCCCCTCAGCCACGCCCCCTAAGGCGCTCCTACCCCCCTCAGCCGAAATGTTAGCCTATGTCTGTGTGTATACCAAGTGCTTCATACTTCCATTTTGCAGTGTTGGCCTGTTCAAGAAAGGTAAACGCCAGTTCGATGAACCGTGGAACAACCAAACTGTGTCAAATGTGCACACTCTCCTAGCTGCATAAAACAAAAATGACTTTTTTTCAGCGAAACTACTTACACGCTGACTGCATCTCTAACTATAAACCTCAACAGTCTTCACTGGTAGGAGGCATTATTTTTTATCGTTTCATTCAAGCTCAATTCTTAACCATTTTCTGTGAAGCATTGCTTCACACTTTCTTCACTTGTCTATGAGCAAGGCAGACGTTTTAGCCGGGCTCATCAGTGGGCATTCTCAAAGAATACGACAAGTACAACTGCGGCGACACGAAAAAGTGGCCAAAGAAGAAAGTACATCAGTGCGTGAAGTGGTGGAATAAAAATACACTCAGAATCGAGGTTTTCTATGAAACTCTCAGCTTTATGGAACTGATCAACAGCGCTGCCTATGGGGTCTGCTCTGCTGTACTACCAATACTATGCTGCAGTGTACGCTATTAATTTGACTGTTTTCTGTTTTCAGCAAAGAGAAGTGATGATGGACTTTGGCGGTCTGATCGGCCTGTGGTTGGGGCTGAGTGTAATTTCACTAGTCGAATTCATCAGTCTCTTCCTCATTGTCCTCTGCTACTGCATTGCTGATAGAAAACGACCCAAAGTTAAAGACGAAGTTTATGTAGAAAATCTTGAAGAAGTATGTATTGCAAATTGATTTAATATGGAGTGCAAACCGGTATTGGGATTGGGTATTATTCTATCTTATCTGAAACAAATCCCTTAGGTTGACAGATCCCTTTTCCATACATGTAACAGCTCCGGCATATACATGCAATATCGGCACGTCGGAGCTCTTTGGGCCTCATGACCAAAGTTGCAGAAGTTCCCGAGCTCTTTTCTGTACCGTGGCGTACAGGTTGTTAAAAAACGGGAATTTACTTCCAACTTTAGTTTGAACAGACGGATCTTTTAGCTTTCGGTTTCATTTGAAACAGTGTGCAATGGCCGATCGATTGTTTGGTCGTTGGGCAGAAACAAGCCACAGAGTCGGGTACTGTAACAGTGTAAAGTGAGCAACTTCAGTACACTGCTGTTTCATTCTGTTTTTCAGTTTTGTAATGTTTTTATCATGCTTTTGCCTCAAATACGGAATGGAAAGTGTGTGCTAAGTTTCACACGAAGCTCAGTGGACCTCCAGTAGCTATCAGTCAAGAGCTGAATGCCATACTTGAAGAAGAGACGCAAACCACACATCCAGGCATTCTTTCAACTGACATTGAGTGCCTCTTCAAAAAAGCTGTACCAACTTGTGGACTTGGGTTTACTTAGGGCCTCTTCTTCAAGTATAGCATTATAATAGCACAAGCACAGTATAGCCTATAGTATAGCAACTTCTACATTTTACAACTGCTTTCGTCAATCCCTTTCCGGGTCAATAAATAGTAGTATATCGAAGAGGAAATTAAGCGCGCCCATTATCCTTACACTAGTCAAACTGTGCATTAATTTCTGGCCTTCTCTAGGGTTTCAAGCGTATAAATTGCAAATTGAATTCCAGCGCTAGCCTGCTACCGTATAACAGAGCTTATAACGGCCAAAACAATGAAGAAAGCCATCCTGCTTCTAGTCTTTGCCTTCCACCTCAGCCACTGCGTAATGCCGCCATCGGTTTATTATTCCCAGTACCGGCAGTCAGAGTTGCTGCCGATTTTGAGCAAACGACCGGTTTGGCACTATTTTCATCCCTACGCCTTACCCATGAAGCCCGGCCGGAATCGCAGAAGCTACTACTACTTCCACGACCCGTACGCCTCGATAGGGCGGGATGAAAGAAGGAAACGACAGACCTATTTTTACTACGGTAACTACGATTCACTGGGTCGCGACGAGAAAAGGGCCTACGGTTTTCGGAGTCGCATGCATTTCTTCTATCCGGTTGGAAAACGCGCCACCACCTTGTTGCGTGACAGAGACACTGGACAGTTTTCTTGGAGATGGTTCGACCCCTACAAAGGTCCGCCGCATTTCTTCAACATCGCCATGGGACCCACTTTGGCTTATTATTATTAGTTTAGGTAGATGCTAGAATGATTTGACCAAGAATGTATAAGGGAAGAATGTTCCACTGCGCGGCGGCCGCTTGCAGCAGCGTGGCCATGCGCTTCAACAAAATTTCGGGAGGGTGACCGAAATTCGGTCCCCCTCCCGAAAAACTCTTAGGCGCCCTCTTGCAAGCGAACCCGATTTTGGCCACTCGAGAGAGTTTTTAACAAATTCAGCAGAGTTCTCTCTGAAATAATCTGCTGATATCCGGCTGAACAACAGATAGCAACATGTATTTAACATACTAGCTCTACTAGTATATACTGGTATGTTACTGATGACAAAACTAACGCATAAAACATACACATGCGCAGCCAAAATTTTGTGCATTTTCCTTGCTTGCTTCTCTTCTACTATGATTGACTTTACAAGCATGTAACTCAGATCTAAAAAACAGAAAAGGCTATACGTAGCTTTCAACTGATTGAGTAGAACCTTTTCATTAATAATGATTTGCGTCCATCCACTCCGAGAAAAAGAAATCGCTGTTGGAGTATGTCGAAAAAAGACGATACAGACGAATCTGTGTGTTTATGCAAGCTTTCAATTTTATAGCTGCCAGGGATGAGGGGGAAACGGCGTTAAGAAAGGAGGACGCCTACCGCTCAAATCGTGTGTGTGATACATTTTCTTCGCAGGCGCAAGAAATACCGTGTATTTTTAGAAAAACTCGTTTTAGGAGGGACGATCCTTCCCTAGTGGCTGAGTAACCAACAAAATTAAATGTTATTATTGTATATTTCCCTCAGTTTGTTTTCTTGCTTAATCTTCGCTCTCAATAATCGTGATTCGACAATGAGCGGCCACGAGCGGCCAAAATCGGGTTCGATTGCAATAGGGCGCCTAAGAGTTTTTCGGGAGGGTAACCGAAATTTTGTTGCAGCGCATGGCCACGCTCTGCCAGCGGCCGGCCGCGCAGTGCAACATTCTTCCCTTATACATTCTTGATTTGACGTATACCGTGAAACTAGCTTATTATTTCTGTCTGTTTGAATCTATGTTTTGCTGCATTACCATTTGAAGTCAGGTTTCTATATTTCAAGAGAATATAAACTTTGCGCTCTGTTCTCTGCAAAAAATCGACCTACTGCTCATGCTACATGTGAAAACCCGAATAGGGTACCGCTAATCCAGCTATGCTTTACTTACACTACGACCGCACGACATCACTCAACTACAGTAGTTCAATTGATACTGTGCATGTCATTTAACTAACTGGGAGGGTCTGAGCCCAAAATTCGGCTGGTTCAACGTTAAAATTCGCTCAAAAATTCCATTTTGGGCTAAAATCAAGTTGACTAAAGTTAATCTAAATTACAGTAGATTAAACGAGCTCAAAAATTAGCATAATTTAGCCTATTTTAAGGATAAAACCTTGCAGAATTTAGACTCCTTGACGACTTACAATTCTCTCAACCATCCCTCAGCCACCGTACCCAGTCAGGATTTCAAATTTCTATCCCCTCAAGCGAAGCTGATGTCTGGAACAGAGAGCCTCTTGCTATGAGGGGTACCACGACCCTGTTTATGTTTGGTTTACATGTATGTACTGTACACAGAATATGTATTGTCCGCTAGCTACATGGAGTGTGTAGGGTAAGTAGAACTGTGAAGCAGCTGATAATTGTTGGATGATCTGACAAACACCGGACGCAAACGTCAAAGATAATTACCTCTGTTACTCCTGATTCTCAATCGTCCTCCTCGGGGATCGGCGATAATAGCGTTGTTGGTGTTCGATTTAGTTTTCATTAAGAGACTGTTCCCAAAAAGCGACCCTACTTTGTTCTTGGTCGGACACGCTCAACAGTCAAAAACAATGAGACTCACTCTGGGCTGTTCTCTGATTCTTCTTCTGTTCCTGGTACTCCTCGACAGACAGACCAACGCACAGGACGACTCGTAAGTATACACTTTCGTTTGAATAGTTTGCAAGGGCCACGGAAAGAACAGCATGTATACCAGTATCACTCATTTGACCTGATGCCGGTACAACACGTACATCCTTACTTCCTCCATAAGCCGAAAACTTGAAAAAATATGATTTTTATTTAGACTCAAATCATAAGTATAAAGCGTCGCTTCAGCCGGTCCGAAACATTGTCACGCGCTACCGCGCTTACTTAATTTCCCTGACTATTAAAGCTTTGGTTCGTGTCGTTTCTATGTGACTCCTCAAAACTTAGAACTGATAGCTTGTAGGAGCACGCCCTTATAAGGAAGACTAATCGGCGTAGTGAATATAGTGGTGCGCCTAGTAGCCCCATTTCGGTAGAAATCGAGCAACTAAGCCACCATTTCTGAGGAAATATATTTTCATCGCCGAGAACCAAATTAAATGATGGCTTTTTTGCTAGGTTTCTACCGGCGCCGCTCGATTTCTACGACTACGACGACGAGGTGGATAAGCCGCTACGATTCGGAAAACGGTTGGCACCCATTCTCGTAGCCGACCAGCCGTTGGAACGAAGTGCGCGCGATTTCCGCGAACGCAACCGCGTCTGGCTACGGTTCGGAAAACGCATGGCAGGCATGCTTCCACGACGTAGCCGACTTGGCCTGGATCGCTCTTTTTATGGTATTCCGATGCGAAGTAGAGAAACGGAAAGACGAATGCAGCCCAACTGGATCGGCCTGCCTCCCTCCGGATCAATCGTTTTGGGCAAACGCGTGCCGCCGTCGGAGTGGGTACGAAGCGGAAAACTGCCTCTTAGCGTGCTTATACGATACTAGAATTGATGTACCGTGTACTTTGGTTTGTCAGTGTTTGCGTGTTTGACTCAAGAATAAACGCTGCCTTTCATTTGGTGCTACGGTCAGAAAAAAGTAAGGAGACCCATTCCCCGCCCTAACTTTAAGTCAAGGCATTAAGCTTAAACATGCGAAGGCAGTTTTCAGATAGGGGGAATGGGTGGGAGTAAAAAGACAGCTACACAGATTGAAGGAACAAAGAACAGAGAACTCTCAATTAATAAAACCAGTTTGAAACTAGGCTTTTCTTCAGTCAGTCAGTGGCCGAAAAGAAAGGCAGTTTCAAAGAAAGAAACCGGGTCTGGATGCGCTTCGGCAAACGTAGAAGCAAGGTGCTGAGTTGGCTAGGAAACACTCACTATGGAAAACGGAAAATTCCCGCCTCTTGGATGGCTGCTAACGGCAAACGATTCCACATGCCAACCTGGATAACAAAGCCGCGCACCGAAAACAAAGAGTGAGTTCTATCTATTGTAAATAAAGAAACTCGTTCCCATCCGCTACACTTCTGACAACTTTTGTTGAAAAATTTGCATACTGCGATACCGTCCAGTTGCCCCCGTCGGCAGATATGGGTTGAGAAATGTTGACTATTTACTGAAAATACTGTTTTTTCGTATTATTACGTAACTGCGAGCCTGTTTTTAAGGGGCGTTGAAGAGACAGAAAAACGCAGTGAACTGGCCAGTCTTGTACCGTGGTTATACGAGGATTTACTGAGGTCGGAACAGAAACGACCGATCAAAATCAAAAAGTGGGGTTTTAGAACTATATCAAGCTCTACTGTAGTATTGAAAGGCGCTAACGTTTTTTCATTGCCCACTTTTAGAAGCGAAAAAAGAGCTGAGAAGAAAAGCTCATTGCTCCGCGACGAACGGGCGGCCTTCAAGGACCGAAACCGAGTTTGGATGCGATTTGGCAAAAAATCTGACAAAAAAGCTCCGCCCAACAACTGGATGAACAAGGGAAAGATACCGCTTAGCGTTCTAATGAGATACTAAGGTCCAGTGTGACCCTAGGGCTATCCCGTCATCTGGTCCGTATTTTTCGCCTCACTCTAACTCTACCGGCACCCACCAGGTAAATTTTTGCGGTGCCACTATCGCTTGGTTCCCGGGTCTTTCGTAGCGTACAAGGAATGTTTAAAATGCGCTGTAAATTGTAACGAAACATTAATCTAAAGTTGTCGAAAGATAAATGTGTTTATACGAACCATATCGGTACCATACTGCATACGTCATATGGTTCCCTCTGTGCACCAAAAATGACGGCATAGCCCAGTCTGTGAGTTTTTGACTGAATAAAGCTATCTGATACTGTCAATTACCTCGAATAATTGGGCGCTTGATGGCGTCCGATTAGGGCTTTCCCTAAACAATCATCCCACTTCCATTCTGGAGCTTCTAAATTCGATCAGGGAGGGTCGGAGCCGTTTAGAGATTTCATTTTCGCTTTCATTACAATCGTCTGCACTTCTATCGGACGGCCTGGTCGCTGGCTTCAAACCAAAAAAGCTTTCGCCAGAAAAAAGGTAATATAACGGTAAAACAGCAGATTGACCTTTTTTGGCGTTTGCCGCTAGTTAGTTAGTAGTCGGTTGTGTGCGCAGAAATGGGCGGCAGATTCTGGATTTGCCTTCTGCTGGTGGTAGCCACCGTGTTCGTCAGATCGACCAAGTCTGCAGAACGCACCAAACGCGCCCTACCAAAGTATGCCTACTACGGCAAAAGGGACGTCGACTGGTACCCCTCAGACTTTGGAGGTACGTGCTATTATTGAGGGGTATTGGGGGGTTTTGTGCCCCCATATTCAATTCTATATTGATCAGGACCTTATATAGATGTTCGCAGTTTCATTATTAGCTTTAGGAAGCTCTTTTTGCGTTAATCAAGGGAAGGTTACCAGAATTTATATGATAATTTCTCATAGTAGTAGTAGCACAAATGCAATTCGCTTTCGCTATGCTTATCTAAGATAAAAATCTAATTTTTTTGCCATTTCTAACCTGTTCATTGAAATATGATTTTTGGTTCAACTGAGTAAAATTCTATGGGTATATGGGGGTGTTAGGGTGTCAGGTATTCGGACTGGGACCTACCACCGAGACCATACTTTTCCACCTCCTCAGAATTTTCTGAGAAGCAATTTTTGGGCCAATTTTCTGATATTTTTCACAATTTTAGACATGAAAATTGCTAAAATTTCTGTAAAACAGCGCTTTTTAGCGAGAATTTTTTGATTTTTAGTACTCTGCTACCGAAATTTGGACTCACACCTCCCTCCAGATTGATCTGTTACACGGGGCAGGCAAAAAATTTTTTGACAGTTCTGTCGATGTCGAATATCTATAAATTGGAAGGCAAGAGCATTTTGATGATGTTTTCCCCAATTTTTGTCTTGCCTTTTCTTTCTACCTCAGCCGGAAATGGATATTGACAGTAGCCGTTGGGCCATTTATCCCTAGCATACTGTAGCTATAAGAAATTTGAGGTGTGGAGAAGAGATTGACTGCATTTGGCGACCCTCGCTCAGCCGCTGCTTCGTACGTCAGATTCCGTAGGGCCTATTTGAGGGGACTCAGTTACGGTCGGTGATTGGTGCACCACACTGATTGGCTGATTCTATGGTGGCTGCTGATTCGCTATTATTTTAGCCGCTTGTTCTGGTTTGCTAATAAAATATAAATTGTCATATTTACTGTGTGGAATGTAATCTTTGTCGTGTGTCACGCCGGTCCCGGCATCTGCGAGAGCGGTTATTGTGGTTTCGAATTCGAAAAGGACACAAAGCCCAACCCAGGAAACCGAAAGCCGGTGATGGCTAGTAGGTAAATAGCGAACGGAGCTGCCGTTGCACCTCCTGACTTGCAAAAAGAAGCATATGAGGCCGCATTGTACTCGACGAGCTCTTTCATGTGCTGCGATCAGTATATTCCTGGCTTTTTTGATAAAAAGTTATGTCCGTTTAAATAATGAGCAATTTTGTGACTCACTTTCAACCGCGAAAAACGCTAAAATGTAGGTCAAAAATTGGAGCATACTGAACTGGTAAAGACTGTTAGAAAGTCATAGTCTCAGCTACACAACGCACCAAGCCGCTTCTCGATAGCTTGAGAATTGGGCAAATGGCAACCGTTTGAATGTCGGTCACTGGAAGTGGCATGGCACGTATTCCGAGAGATTCGTCCTAGTTGGGCCCCCTGGTGTGGAACCAAATCTGACAGCCAGGTCATTTTGAATTTGCCGCCAAATCAGAGCAGGTCGTAATTACATAGGGCCAAGCGCAAATACGGTAGAACATCATCAACTTTACGGTGATTCCGTGTAATGTGAACTATTTGTAACAAATATTCTAAAAAATGTTGTTTTTAATAAGATATCAATTTTTCTGCTAATAATTTGGTTAGCAGCTGCCCACAAACTTCATAAACCGTTTCGCCGTTTCGCTCACACTATTTCTCTACTATTTTCAGCGTTCGACCGAGGCCGACAAAATAGCTTAGCTTGTTGTGGAGCGAAATCGAAAGAAGAGGCGATCCGAGTTTCGGGGAGAAGAGAGAGAAAGAAGAGTGATTCTTCTTCATGGATGAAACATCGCCGAGTCATCAAGACCTGACCGACCCGCAGCAGGTGGTAATTTTTTATGACGCAATAGACTCTTTATTAAACTATAAAAGGGACGTAATATTAAACCGGTTTTGTCCGTTTAAACAAAGAAGGTTTGTGATGAAAAAGCAACAGTGATTCACCGTTTCCATTCTGTCAGTATGTGTTAGTGAGCGCCGAGTGTGTGTGATGTATGGAGGCGGCAAAAACAGCGCGAGAAAGACCTTCGAAAATCATTGCCGTCGTTTAAATTTTGTCGCGCTAAGGCGGAGACAATTTAGTGTCGTTTGTAAACTATCTTGACTGTGGTTTCTGGGGCTCGCGTTTTCGTTTGTTTATGGCCTTTTTTGGCCACAGCCTTTTTGGCCGCCTTGCCAACAGTGCGAACTTTATTGCCGGCCGAGTTCGTGTGTAAATCAGACTAATTTGTCTTTTGATTAGAAATTAGAATGCAAAACGGCTGGTGCTATGCAAGGGTATGTGCTTTGTTCCTTTAATTTTTATAATTTATTTGTGGTATTACGTTCATACAGTATGGGACAAATATATGTCCCTTATATATTTTATCCTTTATTTTTTAAGTGTTACGTTCTCGCTCATTTCTTTATCGATTTGGCTCATATTTTAAGGGTTTAATAACAATTTAACTGCCTACAATTTAATTTAACAACAATTTAACTTCGCGTGATAATTCTACCTCCGAAAACTAAAAAGCTAGTCTGAGCAAATTCTAATTTTTCGAGTAATTCTTGAAAAGCAGCTTTGAAACGATTGGTGTTGTGAGTGGTTGAATACGCCAGTGGCTTAAACTGCACCGAAATTGGGGAATTTCAAAAGCACACCGAAAATGCCATAGTTAAGAATTGGCACCTTTTAGAATCTAAGAACTATGTAAATCAGTGGTTAATCGGCATAGATTATTGCAGAAAGCTCGTCAAACGAACAAACGTTACATTAAAATAAAGTCTGGTCCACTTCATATCAGTTCCCTACAGTGGTTTCAGAAATGGAGAATCTCAAAATCATGGCTTTTACGAAGAAAGCAGACCTGATTTCAAATTAACCGAGTCGAGTCCCCACTGATTTATTGGAGTACCCAGTCAGTGCAGACATGGGCTAGCATTTCGGCTGATGGGGGGGGGGGGTAGAATTTTCAATTCCTGATGGGGGCTGAGGGGGGTAGGAGCGCCTGATGGGGGGCTGAGGGCGTGGTAAGCCAAAAAGTCCGATTTTTTGCGAAAATCAGGGTTTTTGGCTTATTTTTCATTAAAATAAGTTAAAATTAGCTATTCTGAGCTCATTTACGCCTATTCCAGGCATATTTTTATCATAATTTTCTATACAAAATTCTTCCCAAAAATTCCTGATGGGGGTAGCGGCCGGCTGATGGGGGGTAGATCAGAGCCTGATGGGGGGCCAACCCCCCCTTAGCCCCCCCTTTTCCCATGTCTGAGTCAGTGTCTTATGTCCAATGGCAATATCAGTCGTTCGTGAATCTTTTAAAGCTGTGTTTAAGCGATTACCCGAAAAATTAAAATTTGCGTAGACCAGCCCGATTTTTAGTTTTAGTTTTAGTAGCCCACATAAACAGCAGAACTTGCTTGGAATGTTGGCTCAAAACTTACAAAACATGTACCCGGTTGTTACCTTGTTAATAAATCCTGAACATTTGAGCCCGATCGATAAAGAACGTTTTAGTGCCGGCCAAAAATCAACGTACATTTATATTCTACACTGAAATTTGTCCTTTGTTTAATGGATCTCATTTGTTAGTGTCAAGAAATCGCTATTCTTACCGAGATCTTTAGCGTCCTCAAAACCAGCCATTAGGCGAACACATGTAACAGGGGAGGGGGGCTTTTGAGTCTCGCGCCGGTCGGGGGTCTGAGCCCAAATTGCAGGGAGTGGTTTGGGCACTAAAAACTAGAGTGCGAACAATACCTGAAAAACCCAATACCCAATACCAATACCTGAGACCCCCAATACCCAATACTTGCGTAGCTGAGCCAAAAATTGCATTTCAGTGAACAAGTACATTCCAGTGGTGTACACAGGATTTCTTTCACAGGGATTAAAATTTCGAAGAGGCCTGGTTGGGCCATTGTCCAACTAGGGGGAGAAATTTTGAAAAATTAGCCTTTAAGCAAGCATTTAGAAGCCGTTCCTGGAGGGTAAAATAATCATAAACTAAGAGTTTTAGTCGGTACACGATCTACTGTATTACAGTGTTTCTTATTTTCGGCGGATTTTTTCCTCGTACTCCACCAGAAAGGGGTGTTCCAGATCCGCACCCCCTGGGTGCAGTACTAATACATTGTACATTCTGTATCACTAAAAATGACAAATTTCAATTGAATCACAAACGTCTATCTTAGATAAGAACAGAGAAATTGCGCCAATTACTAGTGTACTATGTACTTGGAAAAGCGGACAGTAAAAGACATTCTTAACCTTTAGTTTATTAACGCAAAAACGGCTTTTTATCATCGGTTAATCCTTTCGATTTTTTTCAGGTCAGTTTTTCAGTTTAACGGCGATCTTTTTTCGATTTTTATAGGTTCTAATTAGTATTGGGTATTGGGGCATAAAAAACCCAATACCCAATACCAATACCTGGAAAACACCCCAATACACCCAATACCCAATACCCAATACCAGTTCGCACTCTACTAAAAACGCTCAAAAATTGCGGAAAAGCGCAATTTTCGGCTAAAAATCGTCAAAAATCGGAAATTTGGGCTTAACTGCAGCTAAAAACTGCTGTTTTACAGGCGATTTTAGTGTCTGAATTTGTAAAAAATCGCAAATGATTTAATAAATGAATTACTTTCAGTTAGAAACAAACAATTTTTCCTTTCTCACCTGAACCGAAAACTTTGAACAACCATTGCGAGCCAACAAGCTGAAATTTTTTCCAGCAAATTAGTCACCCACTACAGTTTCTACAAAAGAAACTCTAGACTAATTTACAGAACAAGCGGCCGAGAATTGAGTTCACAGAAGCGTTTCAAAATTTTGCATTCAGGTGAGCTGAACGGAAAATTGTTTGTTTCTACCGCTACCGGTATAGATTAGGAGAGGTGCACGTAACTGTACGAAAGGTAGTCTGTGAGTGCGTAGGTAGACAGTTTTCTTGTTTGTTCCAGAAATGCGGTAGGCGGCGGCTTTTTTGAGAAATTTAAAATTTTAGGCAATCATAAGGTGGCGGTTTGTTTGTCCTCTTCCGTCGGTAGAGCAGCAAAATAGTTGGTTACCAGAATGGCAGGCGTTCTGTACTTTCGTCCCGTGCTCTTTTTACCTGTACCGTACTTGGTAGTGGGGAATGGCGGATCGTATCTTCGTACGGCAGTACTGTTTTCTCTGTTCTAATTAAACTTGTTTGTTTGTGAACAAACCTGACCATAACAATTATCGTTTGTATTACATCATTTATTGTTGTAGTGTTCTAGTTTAAATTGTAACATGTTTTATTTTATTTAGGCCGGAAGCGCAAAGAAAATGGGCAAGAGCAATCGACCCAGCATGCAGATCTACAGGCCTCCAGGTAATCTTTAAACTCTGAATTACTTTTTGTTTTGTTCAACAGAACAGCCAACGCTGAACCAGAAACACAAATCAAATTAATCATTTTTATTTGAACCCGATCCGCTGGTAGAACAGGCACACGCTCATTGGCTCAATAACGCTCTATTCGCTATATTCTGTGGTAATGGCAGCAGACTGCTTTTTTAGGGCAGACAGCATAGATTGGCTCAGACTCAGGCTAGCATTTCGGCTGAGGGGTGGTAAATTTTCAAATTCTGAGAGGGTTAGTTGCGTCTGATGGAGGGTTGAGGGGATGGTAAGTCAAACAATTCGTTTTTGGCTTAGTTTTCTTTAATAAAAGAGGTTAAATATGCTATTCTGAGCTCATTTACACCTAATCTAGGCATGCTGTTTGTTATCATAGTTTTCTATACAAATTCTTCCAAAAAATTCCTGGCGGTTTAGAGGCGGCCTGACAGTGGCGATAGGTCAGAGCCTGAGGGGGTCAACCTTGCAATTGTTAAGAGATTTTGCGGTAGCAGTGCGATTTTCGCATGTACTCGTTTTGACTTGGATCATAACAAATACTGCCTACTGGGTGCAATTGAAAGTCACCTAGCTTAGGTGTTTCGTTTCCCAATCCATCTTGTCATTTGGACTGAAAATGACAAACTAAGCTAGTGCTGCTAAGCTAATTGTAATTTGAACAGGCAGCAGAAACGTAATCTGTTCTCAGAGTTGGCAGCTATAGAATTATGTTTGCCGAGAGAAGACTGCTCTTTTCACACGGCCGACTTGTTCTGTCATTGACATCTGGGTTTATGGTTGCTCTCTGTTGCGCGCCAACGCCGACCCAAACTCATCCCAGTCTGTCTGTCTCTCATAAATTCTCCCACCAAAACACATAACCGCTGATGAGATGAAGTCTGCGAGAGGTGGGCGGTCGCTCTTTCCTGTTGGCCTGTTTATTTGTATAGCTCGGCTGAAAATATGCGCCGAACTGGCTGATGTTTGTGGGTGAACTGCCTACACTTGACTTGGCGGGGAATGTGCAGAGATCGACTTGATAGGGTGGGCAAGTCTCTAGTTAATTTTGGTTGACACCACTTGCATCACCTTTCATTCAGAAAGGAAGCCACTAAGAATTTTGTTTCATGACTAGGCTAGTGTCAATCGCGTAGAGCGCTAGGTGTTGTTTACAACATCTGGTCTGATCTGGCAGCCCGGGCACCCATGAAGGCAGTGTATTTGTGGGTTCGAAACCTGTCGAGGCGATGGGAAGTAGTTGATATAAAGCCGAACCCAGGCCGTCGAAAGTCAGCAATGAGAAGTACATAACCAAACCTGCACACACCGACAGTTAAGGGGAGGGATGCTGTTAAAGGAGGCTGTGGGACCTTGTGTCTCTTCCTACTCTATAGCAGTTGGCAGGCATTTTGTACAGTGTTGAGGACTGACTAAGGCTGTCATCCTATAAACCGACTATAAACATCTAAGTACGCACTGGTTCACTTTTTCTGTTCACTTCAGTAGTGTGATGGAGTGATGTTAAAGGCGTAATAACCGTCTATACTAGTTCTAGAACCGGCTGACCATAAAAGGGGTTCGGAAAACAGAAAAGCAGCGTATGACATGATAATAATTACTTGTTGGACCGAAAAGTGCCCTGAGCATTTGTTTGCCTTCACTCAAACGGTTCGTTCTAACTCAGTCCCTGTTAGATTTAGCTTAAAATATGATGATTGATTAACAAGACGTTTGAGTACATAACCATATGTAGTTTTTAAGTTTGGGCTGAAAATTCCACACAAGCACCTTGAGTTTTCATTTTTTGGTCCGCTGACAGAAGCAGTGTGAGCAAACGAAACTTAGCAAGTTATGTCAGACCGATGGTTTTGTTACAAATGTTGCACTACTTCTGCGGACCTAAAAATGAAAACTCAAGGTGCTTGTATGGAATTTTCAGGCTAAACTTTAAAACTGCGTATGTACTCAAATCTTTTGTTAATCATTCGTCATATTTTAAGCGAAATCTAACAAAGACTGAGTTAGAACGAACCGTTTGAGTGATGGCAAGCGATTTTTTTGTTCCATACTGTGTTCTGCCAAGCAACAAGCAAAAAATGACTGAGTTCAACCTATTGCACAGAAAGAGAGTTGCAATCTGTAGTGTGTATGTGTTCAGGTTTGCGTGGTTCTGGCCGCGACCAGACGCCGAACGAAGAATCGAAACCGTTTCCGGTTGCCGGTACAAAGCAGCCGTCAAAACCCTCGCACTACCATCACTCCAACTCCTTCGAGAACGCCAAATCAGGTGTGCTCTTTTTTCTTTTCTACTTGAACCGAAACCTTGCGCAGACAGCCAGATTACCAGAGCAGATAAAGTAACCCTTTATTCTTTGGTAATTTGCATAAACCGGTTTACTTGTCAATCATTACACTGATCAACTGACACTTACAGAACCCCGCGCCAAGGCCAGTTCACCTAAGTCGGGCGGGGCCAAGCAGTCCTCTCCGGCAGGCGCTGACCAATCAGGCACCAGGCAAGTGACGTCACCCACTGCCAATGGCAAGCCGCCGTCCAAGTCGCCTAGTCCGCCGGCCAAACCGAAACCGCCGGCGTTGATAATAAAGGAACTGCCGAAAAAGAGAGTGCTCACAAAGAAGGACATAGAGGACATGAAGTCCTTAATGACACAGCTGGAATTGTCTACGGATGAAAATCTCAGACTCTATGCTAGCGGTAAGAAGCTCATCGGTCAAAATCGCCATCTTTGAGCTTACAATGCAGTCAAACTTATGTTGTTAGTGAAACGGCTGTTTTCTGTTAGGAAAATATGACACACATGTAACAGGTCATCCGTCCAAATTCTAGGGGAGGGGCTTGCATACATGTAACAGGGGGGTCTGCCCCCACCGGACTTAGGCCAGTCCCCCAGCTGCCCCCCTCCCCCCCGAGACGATTTCGCCGACCCCCCCTCCGATTTTTCTGACAAGTAAATTTTTGAGCAAATTTTTGCAATTTTTTTAGAATTTCAGACACAAAAATTGCCAAAATCGCCTGCGAAACAGCACTTTTTAGCTGTATTTCAGCCCAAATTAGCTATTTTTGGCGATTATTAGCCCAAAAATTGCGATTTTTTCGATTTTTGTGCGTTTTTTAGTGCCCTACCCCTCACAAAATTTTGGCTCAGACCCCCCCCGGGCCGGCGCCAGACCCCCCAACCCCCCTCCCCCATCGGCCGATGACCTGTTACATGTATGGGGGCTTGGATACTAAAACACGCTCAAAATCGCGATTTTGGGTTAAAAATGGTAAAAAAAAACGTTACTTTCGGTTCAAACACAGCTGATAAGTGCTAGTTGACACACGTTTTTTTTGCAATTTTAGTGTCCCTTATCGGGGGATCTGGCTGGCCTAAGTCGGTGGGGGCGGGACCCCCTGTTACATGTATGAAATGTGGTCCTGGACAAACCCCTTTACCTCCCTCCCCTGTAAAAATCTGTTACATGTAATATGTCATCAATTGGTTAATTGGTTCAGGAGATTTCGAGTCAGACGAACTGGCAGTTTCGGGCGCGAGCAGTTTGGTTCAGAGCGCCATCGAGTCGGGCAAGAACAGCAAGTCGGTGGCTCGCCTCTGCTCGGCGTTGATGGACACGCAGAGCGGCACAGAGTTCCATCGAGGAATCGTCACTGCTTGCTGGCAGTACTTCGACTGCAGACACAAACTTAGAACCGACCATTTTCGGTAACTCTTCCTTACCTTACCACACATGTAACACCTCACCCGACTTAGGAAACACACACCCCGTCGCGACCCCGCCCCCGAGACAATTTTTCCGAGCCCCAATTTTCCTGAGCAGTAATTTTTTTTTACAACTTTTTACTATTTCCTATATGTAATTTCAGACGCTAAAATCGATAGACTGTTATAACCTGCACTTTTTAGTTGTGTTTGAACTCAAACTTGCGATTTTTGAGCTTTTTAGTGCCAAACCAACCCCTCCCCTACAATTTGGGCTCAGAGCCCCGGCCGGCACCAGACCAGACCCCAATAAAATCTTACCGTTGCGTAAATTGAGTATGACAAATTGAATGAAAGATGAAAAAGTAAGGCACGTGCAGGGAATCGAACCAGTTCTATGCCAACTTTGTGACACTATTATAGGTACTGGTTGGCTTTTCTAAACTTCATTTCCGACTTGTATGCCAGTGTGGGCTTTACTTATGAAGGTGAGTATCTAAATCTGTAAGGTCAGCTTTGACCAATATTATTAGTTCACTTCATGGATGGATGGATTGTTAGCCCCTGCGTTAGACCACGCACACCCACATCCTGCCCTTCCTTTGCTGCTTTCGCTACTAGCCTAGACACATGCTCGGTGTCAGTCCGGGCGGCTCTCAGTCTGGTAGCTGTCCGTCCCCGTTCCTGTATGTCCCAACACATGTGTGGTTGCTATTGTAGCTTTTAGGTGCTTAGGCAGCTCCAGTTGGTTCCCATTTACCTACTCGCTGTCACCAGCCTTCGGTGGCCTGGGTTGGGCTTTGTGCCGACCACCAATTCTTTCCGGCAAGAAGCTTGCCTCGCGGGGTGGATGAGCGCACGAGCACGCGCACAGTGGTCTAAACCACTACACCACTGTGCCGGCTAGTTGAGTTGATTCTATAAATAAAAATGATTGCAGGAGAGCTGGTGGACATTCTGTTTCGTGTATTTGATCTGATGTTGCATGCGCCTGTGCTGGACACCCTTAAAATTGAGGAGGTATAAAGTCTATCTAAGTCATCTTTTGACCTTGAGACGGTGTTCTGTCATTTATAGCATAGATGTAACAGGCCGGGCCTTGCCTTGGGTATACATACATGGGTCTGGGGCTGGTTGGCCCACCGCCAACTTGGACTCGTGCCACCAAATCGGTAGCCCCCGCAAATTTTCGCATTTTGACTACCCCAAAACCATACATGTCATACATGTAACAGGGGGGTCTGGGGGGGTCTGCCCCCCACCCGAAATAGGTCAGACTTCCCCCCCCCCGGACGGGGCCCCCCCCCCCCCCCGAGACGATTTCACCGACCCCCCCCCCTCCGATTTTTCTGGCAAGTAAATGTTAGAGCAAATTTTAGCAATTTTTTAGTATTTCATACACAAAAATTGCCAAAATCGCCTGCAAAACAGCACTTTTTAGCTGTATTTCAGCACAAATTAGCGATTTTTGGCATTTTTAGCCAAAAATTGTGATTTTTTCTGATTTTTGAGCGTTTTTTTTAGTGCCCACCCCCTCTCCCAAAATTTTGGCTCAGACCCCCCCCCCCGGACCCCCCCCCCCCCCCCCCCCGCCCCCCCCCCCCCCCCCCCCCCCCCCCCGGGCGCATGACCTGTTACATGTATGATACATGTAACAGGTCATCCGCCGATGGGGGGGAGGGGGGTTTGGGGGGGTCTGAGCCAAAATTTCGGGGGAGGGGGTGGGCACTAAAAAACGCTCAAAAATCGAGAAAAATCGCAATTTTTGGCCTAAAAATCGCCAAAAATCGCTAATTTGGGCTGAAATACAGCTAAAAAGTGCTGTTTTGCAGGCGATTTTGGCAATTTTTGTGTGCGAAAGTGTAAAAAATTGCAAAAATTTGCTCGAAAATTTACTTGCCAGAAAAATCGGAGGGGGGGGGGTCGGTGAAATCGTCTGGGGGGGTCCCCATCCGGGGGGGGGGGGGGGGTCTGGCCTAAAGTCGGGTGGGGGCAGACCGCCCCCAGACCCCCTGCTACATGTATGCCCAAAACATTTTTCCGTCCCATGCCTGGGATTAGGTCACAGTTCTTTAAACATTTTTTGACGGCCAAAATTTTTGCTTTTTAATTTAAAAAAAATTTTTTCTGCAAATCGTCTTAAAGGGGTCTTGCGTGCTAGTACAGGTACTTCTTACAACAAATTTTCAGCTATGGGGTAACCGCAAAACAATCCCCTAGCATACGTGTAACAGGTCATGCGCCGAAGGGGAAAGGGGGTTGTTGTGGGGTCTTAGCCGAAATTCTAGAGAGGGGGTTGGGCACTAAACAACGCTTCAAAAGCTCAATTTTTCGGCTAAAAATCGCTAAATTGGGCTCAAGTACAGCTAAAAAGTGGTGTTTTAGGGGCGATTTAGCAATTTTAATGTCTGAAAAATTTGCTCAAAAAATTACTTGCCAGAAAAATCGGAGGGGGGTCTGGCCTAAGTCGGGTGGGGGGCAAGCAAACCCCTGTTACATGTATGCCCTTAGTACATGTATGCTTGTAGCGTAGAATAAGCGTTGCCCATCCCAGCAAAGCAGTGCAGTGCAGTAGTAGGTTTTGTTTCAGTTGGAGTGTCTGATATCGTCTCTGTTGAGTGTGGGCTACGACCTGGAACGTCAGTGCCCTGATCAGTTAGCTTTACTGTGCGAATCTATTCGAGACGCATTGATGCAGGCCCACGAGCCCTGGGCCAGAAAAGTAGGGTTTCTCTCATTACCTTTGTAAAACGGATTGGAAGTTGTAACTGTGTTCTCTCAGATGATCTTGCTCCTAATAGAGCTGAGTGCAAGTGGCTGGAAGTTGCCCGACGAAGCCAATGACTATTACTTTCAAATGGCTGCCACTTCAAAAGTAATCGGTTGGAAGCTCTATAAGTGGTCTGGATTCGTCCTCGATTTTCCTTTACAACAGAGTCTTAAACTTGG
>JASANB010006805.1:0-58409 GCA_030248155.1 Sabatieria punctata
TAATTCAGTATGAAGAAGAGTAACCTGACCGGGTTCTATACCTAGAGTAGTGAGATATTCAGACACGTATAGAAGCTTCAGTTCACTAAGTTAGTTAATTATCTTGACGTACAGTACGTACATGAAGATGGATGTAGTTTTTTTAGATTGTGATTATTAGTGTAATTGTATGTAGTAGTAGTACTTAGTTTATTGTGTCTAGGGCTACCGACCGGTGGCCCTTAGAAGTGATACTTTTTAGATCAGTTGTACCTATTTCATCTGTTACACGTATCTGTTTGGTGATTGAATCAGGTTTGTGTATTAGTAGTATACTTGTAAGAAGCTCTAAAAGAAAGAACCAATTTTATTATGAACTGTAGATGAAATTGACAGAGAATACACAGAAATGTCTTCTATCTATTACCTACAAGTCGACTAGCCAAAAGTGTGCCCCGCGCCCGTACGCATACGTAGGGTCACAGACAAAGGTCGGGTGGTACTAAATCTCCCAAAAATTTCTCCTAAACAGTAATTAGGACTCAAATACAGCTGAAAATCTGCTGTTTTTGCAGCAAATTTTAGCAATTTCGTAGCTGAATGCACAAAAAAACTGGCGCAAAGATTTCTTCTGGAAAAATTCAACAGTGGAGGAGGTGTAAAAATTGTTCCAGGGTTGTTCTGACCATATCGGTGGAGCATGGAGGAACCCCTTTTACATGCAGTACTGAATACTTACCGCTCAACTGTCGATCAGTTTTAGTGAGAGCGTCGGCCCATTTTCTAATAAATTCAGGAGTTGGTTTCTGCTGAATTCTGTAGAAGGCGCCAACCACAAAAACGATATCGTCTGGAGGCCAGTCTTTCACCGATCTCGATGCCTCTTTCGACCAATCGAGCAACATTTGTTCATTCATTTTTCGCTTCTGATCTACATAAATCTTTAATACCGGCAAGGCGATTGCACCCTCCAAATTTCTGCTTATCGCCTCTTCCCAGCGGTCGAAATACTTGCTCGGCTCTGCGCCGACGTTGCTCAAAAGTTCGTAGATCTTCAACAGGTGTCGGCCATCGAAATTGCTCATGTTTCTATTGATAATTTCGACCAATGTTCGTTTCCTGGGGTTTTCTCTGAGGTTCTCAACGCGACTTGGGTCCTTTTCACACACTTCCAATATATTGACGATTTCATCTTTCGTCACCTTTTCCTTCATCGTTACACTCTCATACAATTTGTCCAAGTAATCCTCAACTTTCATTTTAGTAATTCTTTCAGCGGCGGCCATTTTTACCACCGTTTGGCCTACCAATTGATAGAGCTTTTGACTGTTTCCATGCAACCCTCCTAGCGTTTAGTAGCGGCGTCCATCTATTTATACTAACGGCGGCCGACATAAGGTCGATAGAAACTGGAAAAGCAAAACGTAAACAACTTTACACCACCAGGAGGCAGTAGCTTCTTTCTCTGGCCGGGTGTAGAGCTATGGCCAATCCGTTTGACGAGGGTGATTTGGGCAAGCTGATTCCTGAGCTAAATATCGGCCGAAAATACTTGACTAGTGCAGCCGATCTCTGTCTGATAGCCGACAAAGATGAACTAGCTGTTGCTGACGACTCGAACGGAGTTTTCGTCTTTGATACTAAAGGTGTACAATGTACTTTCATCTCATTAATTAATCTTTGCTTTCGTTTAATAACTGTTTAGTGAAATACGTACTGTACGTACTATATCACGTACAGTACCTACTGCATGTGAACGCAACAGCAAGCAGCGTGCGTGGTCTTCCGCCGAAAGGGGAGGGGTTTTGGTAGTAAAATATAACTGGCTGGAGGGTAGAATTTGACGGTGAAATTTGTGCGCATGTCTGAGTACTCGAATCGTAATTTTTTTACCAAGAAATTAAGAAAGGACTAGAATGAGAAGAAATACCGCTGGAAAAGTGTTACTTGCATTTTTTGTAACTTTTGACTGACAGTATGAAAACTTAAAAATATTCTAATAAGAGGAGTGGGACGTACGTACCCCCATCTTTCTGCCCAGAAGCGGGTCTTTAACTAAACGTGTGCTGGGGGTTTGTGTTTTGGTTATCCATTAGCTAGACAACCCCTCACCCCGACCCCAAACTAAAACTATTAGTAGCTGCTCCAGTACTATCAAACTGGCTTAGAAACAACTTAGCTTAAAATCATTCGCTTAAATGGCTATTGGTAAACGATTTTGGCGTCGTTTGCGCTGCTGATATTTAAGACAAATCGTTGTTTTTAGAAGCTCCTTCTGTCATCTTTTGCATATTTTCCGCTCTTAAACGCTATTTGGCAGCTAAATAGCGATTTTTTGCATTCTTGTAGAATTAAACGTGCTAAAACGCATTTCAAGGCGTTTTGGAGCTGTTTAATATTTTGGACCCCTTCATTGGTGAATTTTGACCCCCGGCCTGACGGAAACAACCCTGTCCCCCTCCGCTAGATTTGCTCGGACGTGATCTGATACACGTACCGGAATTTTCCATTTAGTATCCCAAGGGATATAACACGGAAAATCACGTTTCTCAGTGAAAACATTGCCGCCAGTTAATATCCCTGGGACATTAACTGGACAAAGCCATGGGATATTAACTGGAAACGGCATGGGATATTAACCGGAACAATGTTTTATCATAGATACAGTATGCAGTGCAGTGTGTGAAGAAAATTATTACAAATTTGACATAAACATTGCCGCCAAGTAATATCCCATGGGATATAAAGCGGAATAAGGGTCCATGTAATATCCCAGTGGGTTATTAAGTGGGGTGGGATACTAAGTGGAAATCTCCGGTATTTACTAACTGTAGCTGTGCCGGCACCATGAGTGCTTGTCTAATAAATACCTCGCGAATCACCAATCGCGAATGACATGAGTCGCGTCTTGGCCACGGATAGTTTACGCTATCCCGTGTGTCACGGCGGCCCCGGCATCCGTGAGAGCGGTTGTTTGTGGGTTCGAAACCGGTTGAAGCGACTGGAAGTAGTCGACGTAAAGCCCAACCCAGACCGCCGAAAGCCGGTGATGGCCAGTAGGTAAATGGGAACCGAACCGGCGCTGCCGTTGCACCCAATGGCAGCAAAGGGGAGGGTTGTTTGTAGAGAGGGCTACCCCATTGAAGGGCTCTGAAAAGAGCGAGGGGTGTCCTGAGCTGTCCGAAAGGACAGTGGAACTCATAAACAAACAAACAAACCTCGTAGGTAGAACACTTGTCTTTATGCTAGCGCTAAAGAAGGCTTCACAAAGACGGTATACAGTAAGATGTCTGTTGTACAACCAGTGGTCTTCCTGTTGAACGATTATTTCATGTATCTGGTCTTGTACTTATCAGTTTTTCCTTTTCAGGCAGTTTCAAGCAGCACCTACCGAACCTAGCCGATGCCAGTTCAATCTGCTACAACCAGTTGACGAAGCAGCTGATCGTAAATCTGGTCAAGCCAGTAGCCACTGAAGACGACCCATTCGGCACTCTGATTTTTCTCAACTGCCATTCGTTCCTCGAAGAGAAGCGCTTGGACGTCCCTGCCGAACCAAAATTGGACCGCGCTTACACCAGATGGATTACGTGCGATCCCAAAACGGGACATCTGTTCTTGGCCGCCGGAAATAACACCAAAGCCGTTTTGTTCAAACTCGACATTCACAGTTTTCAGTGGCAGCTGATAATCGAAAGACCGGGGGATTTAGAACATCCATCTGTCTTACAGTACGCGGACGATGCCCCCGTTCTTCTTCTGACCAGCTGGGACGAAGCTGAAGACTGGCGAATAATAAAAATCTGCTTGGATTCGGAATACAAAGTGAAAAGCGAGACTACTTTGATTGCTGCCGGGTTAGGCATAGGAGTGCAAGAACCTTGGGTGGCAGTTATGGATAGCGAGGAGAAATTGTATGTCTATGATTACAAAACTGGAATGGTTTGGATGCTAAGAAAGCCGTATATGAGTCGTCCCGGCACTCCAGTTTGTCATATTGGTTTTGGCCAGTGGATAACGCTGGAACTAATAGAAAATCAGTGGCTGTTTGCTTGTTCTAGCGATCTGATCTACGGGGTCAGTTTGAAGAAATAGTGTGTTTCATGACACTTACGTATATAGCAAGCCGACAATTGTACTTTTTGTTTCTTGCATCGTGGATTCGTTTGACAATCAATTAAAAGTTTTCAGACAATGTCTTAGCGATCGGTTTCCGAAGTAGCACCATGTAATTACATGCACGTACATACAGTAGACAACTCTCTCAGTTTTACAATCTAAAATTGAAAAGTCTGATTTCTGCCCTTTCTAATCGTTGCGCCGTACCGTTTAACTGAAATGCGATCTTTTGCCCAGCTGAGCAAGTATCAGTTACTGGATATTCTATTGGGTCTGGAGTTCTTCTGGTTTAAAGTATCTCTGTTGGTCCGAAAAACCTCTAAAGTTGAGGTCCTAAACTCCCAGTTAAGCTTAGTATCTGTAAAAACAGTTACAAAAAGGTTTTGCTTTTTTTGGGCAATCCAACCGAAAATTTAACAAATTTTGCCTAAAAATAGCAATCAAAATTAGAACCTATTGAGTAAGTCCAATAAAACCGAACAGTTTCAAGTCCGACTGAAATCAAATAGGTTCAAGTCCACAAATTTAAAAACCTATTTATAAGTCCAGGTTCAATCGGACCAGCCAACAGTAGTCCAGTACTTCAAAAATCGTTTAAAATCACTATTCTGGATTAAAAAACGATAAAAGTGCAGGGCCACAAATCGTTGCCTAATGTTTTACAGGCAACCCTGCCTGAAGTAGCAAAAAGTTGGACCAAAATTTGCAGCCCAGGAACATCGGAGGAGGGATATGAAAAAAATCATCTTGGGAAAGGCTCCGCGAACTTTATGTTTCCTTTGCCTTTTTCATATTTGCTAGCATTTCACTCTGCTTTTTTGTTTGTAAAACCATTTCAAGCGGAAATAAAAAACTGCAAATAAACTGCTTGCATGCCAATTGTCTGTGTGCAATTCTCGTGTCCAACAAATAACAGAGAACGGTTCGGTTTATTTTGCGTTTTTTCAGTCCAGTAAATAGAAGATTGAGCAAATAGTCAGCTATAGCGCTCAACAATCAGTTGTAGCCGTCTCCACCTCCGTTCGACACCACACCAGGCGATGGGCCAGGCGCCGGTCGGGGACCAGGTGCCGGTCCAGGTCCAGGTCCAGGTCTACCGCCGCCCTTCTGGGGACCAGTGCCCGGTAGGACACCGCTCTTGTCAGGACATGGACAGTACTACAAAAGAAAGCACGTGGTTCAAGATCCGTATGACCTATTTTTCAATTTTACCCCAGCGTCCTTTCCAGGTTTGCCAGGCAGTCCAGCGTCTCCTTGGAGACCGGGCAATCCAGCAACTCCGAAAAGACCAGGCGGGCCTGCTGCACCCTCGGCACCCACTGGCCCAACGGTTCCATCTGCTCCTGCGTCTCCAACATCTCCTTCATCTCCCTGGGGTCCGGGTTCTCCCTTGGCTCCGGGCAGACCCTTCGGTTTCCTTCCATCGGCACCTCGTTGTCCGCGGGGTCCTCGACGGCCAGGCTGTCCTTGTGCTCCTGGGGCGCCCATCTCGCCTGTTGTTCCTGGTTCTCCGTTAGCGCCCGACATACCGTCCATACCGCCCTTTCCGCGCATTCCACGACGTCCTACAAAGGGTATGTAGATGGAAAGAAAGGTACATGTGCAATGGCGTAGATGGGAATCGAACCCGGCACCTTTGGATTTCCAGTCCAATGCTCTAACCACTACACCACAGGCCGGTGCCAGACAAACAGCTTAACTAGACACTTGACTAACCAGGTCTCCCAGGAGCTCCTGGAGGTCCGTCGGGTCCTCTGGGACAATGGAAGCAGGCCTTGTCCGATGTCTGTTGGCACTTCTTGTCCTCTCCCTTGACCCCTGGAACTCCGTCCATCGCGTCTTTGCCATCGATACCCTTCTCTCCTTTGGGACCTGGAGGTCCTGCTGGTCCATCCGGACAAGGATTGGGACCAGTGTCGCAATCTGCAATTGGTTTCTTGGTTGATCTGTTCTTAGATACAGACAAGAGACATACTGCAGCCAGGGATGTTCTTCCAGGTTTCGTCAGGCTTCTCGACAGTCTCATCAGTACCGCCATAGGCCTGACGACGGGCCCTGCGGATCTGCGATGGGTTCGACATGATCATCATCTCCTTCCACAGATCGTTAGACGCGGTCTGAAACGGTAATTCGCTTTCAAATCGAGAATAGTGCATCAGGAATATATTTTTTAATCACTGGGTATCAAAATCCTGTTTACATGGAATTGGCGCCCCAGTTTGGTCTATGGGTCTAACAGATAGGTAAACTGTTATACTCAGAACTTGTAAACTGTTCTAGCCTTAGATAGGTAGGATGGGTTTGAAAATCCTGCTAATATGGAATTGGTAAACTTGTAAACTGTTGTTACCTTAGATAGGTAGGATGTGTATGAAAATCATGCTAATATGGAATCCGCGACCGAAGGAAGGGCTACTAATATGGAAATAGCGACCCAAAGGTACTAAGATGAAATTGTTGACCCAAAGGCTAGGTACTGGCGCACCAATAGCTATTAATATGAAGCTGGCGACTCAAGGGTGCTAATATTGAATTGGCGACCCAAAGGCTAGGTGCTGGCGCGCCAAGGGCTACTAATATGGAACTGGCGACCCAAACAGTTTATGGCATGTAAAAGCGACTCACCCTGAACTGTTGCATTTCGACGTCGAACTCGGTCCAAACGGTCTTGATTTCGTTGTAGATGACGGGCACGAGGATGATGCAGAGGAGCAGTGCGGTGACGCTGAAGAAGGTAGCCACTCCGGTGGCCACTCGGACGGTGGAGAGCGACATCTTGCGCTTTGCCGGGTCGAGAAGGTGACGGTGATGCCGCGACGACAAAGTGGCCGAGCACCGGCCGACTTGTGTTTTATAGGCTCCCGGCGCAAACTGTGACACTTTTTTGGCCGGGTCACTACAAACTGACATAATGAGGACTGCGATTGTTTGCGATCGGCGGCAAAACATTATCCGAACTGTGCGATGATTTACCGACGCCTTACAAAAAGTGATCCGATTTTGCCACTCGGTGCCATCGCACGACCTTCCTAAACGCTGCTCGTTTGTTTGGTTTGGCCAAGTTTAAATTTCTGCACTGACCGACCGTCTGACCCAGATTCAGATCGGTCTTCTTGTTTATCTCTGTTCTTTTGTCTTTCTTCAGTTCGCTTGCACTCAATAAGACCAAATTATCGTGGACCTTATTGGCTTCTCAAAAGTTTCTTTTCCTTGCCGGTCCGAGCTTGAAAATGCCCGGAATAGAAAATACCTTGTTTTTGGTCATTTTAAACGAAAATGGAAAGAATGTGGTAGCATTTTGGCTAACTTAGGGCACTGCAACCTTACTGGAGCTCTCCAAATTAGGGACATTTTGCTGTTTCTTACACAATTATTTTAAGCGACCCTCTAAATCAATTAACACAAATATTCTGTGCTTCAATCTTGCTTTTATTAACTGCTGCTGCTACATTGTATTTCTGCTGACTATTCATAAACATTCTGTTTCAATACATATCAGCCATTCAACATACATATTCCACCGCTGTTTAGACAAATTTCGTTTCAACTAAAAACAAACGTTTCCCCGGTATTTCCTGATATCTCAGTCATAGATGTAACAGGGGTTTTTCGGCCCACCCGACTTAGGCCAGACCCTCTCGGATGGGGACCCCCAGCGACGATTTTACCGACCCCCTCCGATTTTTGGTAAGTAATTTTTTGAGCAAATTTTTGCCATTTTTTTACAATTTCAGACACAAAAATTGCCAAAATCGCCTACAAAACAACAGTTTTTAGCTGTATTTGAGCCTAAATATGCGATTTTAGCCGAAAAATTGCGATTTTTAGAGCCCAACCCCTCCCTAGACTTTGGACTCAGAGCCCCCGGCCGGCGCCAGACCCCCTTCGGCGGATGACCTGTATGAGCTCACTTTTCCCGTTGCATATCATACTATTCACCACATCTACCTGTAACAGATTGTCCGCTGAAGAGGAGGAGTTTAGCTAATAAACAAGTCCGATATTCATCTGAAACCTGCGTTTTTGGCTTACGTTTCGTTAAAATAGGCTTTTTACAGCTAATATAAGCGTACTTCATTGGTTTTTTCATTAAAAGTTCTACTAAAAATTCTCAAAAATCAGCTTAGTTAGTGCTAGAGTGATACCGTGTCTGAATACAAGTTAGTTGTTATTTCATTCACTGATAACTGACAGTATCCTTGCACAACCGCCCATGAAATCGACCGATTTTGGACTGCCGCACATCGCAATCGCTACGAATAAAGACAGACTATGGTTTTTCCTTGTAATAGAAGAAATTTTATTACACTGTCTTGTCCATTACAGTACGTATTTTCAGAATGTACCGAAAAGTTTACTAGCATGGCAGCTAAGGCACTTCATTGAAGCATACAAAGACAAAGTATTGCAAATACTGCAAGATGCCTTTAGATGAGGCAAAAAAAGCAAGTTGTGAATGAGACCCGCATAGAACGCTATACTGTACTGTACGTACATAGGCACATAGGAACGTACTGAGATTCTAAACTAACCAATTATGTCTCAGCCGAATTTACATAAAGACAGAACCAGGGTTGTATATTTTTCCGAAAAAAACCTCGGCCTGTTTTTTTCCAGTTTTTTTCCGGTTTTTTTCCTAAATCGCGGAAAAAAACTCCAGCCCAAGTTATGAGTATCCTAGGCTGGTTTTATGATTCCTAACGCTTTCTAGCGCCTTCATCAGTCTTGTTAGACCAGAAATACACGTGTTACATTGATATAAATCACGAAACAGGCATGAAACAGTGCCTGACAGGTTCCATAAATAACGATATATGCAAATTTTCTTACAGCAGTTTGCATTTTTGTTTTTTCATGCCAAATTTGGTCTTTTTTGTTGTTTTTCTAACAGTTTTGAGTCAGTATGGCCTATTATACATAGCAAAAGTCCATTTTTTAAACGAAAAATGACGTAAATTAGCTATTTTTAGCTTGAGTTTTTTTCCGCGATTTATGTTTTTTTCCGACCCTTAGGAAAAAAACCGGTTTTTTTTCGGAAAAAAACAGTTTTTTCCGGTGTTTTTTCCCACCTCACATCCCTGGACAGAACCGAACCGGTCTACCTCTACGAGCTCCAAACACACAAAATACATCAGTTATTCACTTAACAGCACAGGTGGCATTTACTACAGTGCAACCATACGAGGAAAAAATCCGACACGTCACTAGTTCGACTGGGCATTTTAGTGAACAGGCACATTCTGTACCATTAGAACTGGCACAAAATAGTCTATGTAAAAAGTTTTGGCGTTGGGTGTATTTGTTGAGGTATCGTCTTCAAACGCAGTGGGTATCCAATACATGTATATATCGCTGTGTTCCTTACCCTGACACGCTTCTTGATCTTCCATCAGAATTAAAGGGCCTATCCTGCAATAGCAGTTTTACCGTCCTGTTCATAGGAATAAACGTTTTCAATTCAATTCAATTCAAAGAATTTGCATATTATCACGTGGCAAGAGAACATTGACAACAGAAGAAGAAAATCCACTTTATTTAGCAAGCTGCCAATTTTAAATTTGACTTAAGGTCTAAATTCCCCATTCCTCATGCATCTCAAAAATACCCCATTAATGGATCTATAAGCAATACCCAAGTGAAGAAAAACGCATGTAACTTTGTCAGCATTGCTTATAGACCCATCAATGGGATATTTTTGAGATGCAGGTGGAATGGGGAATTTAAATCCTAAGTCGGATTTAAACCTGACAGCTGGCCAAAAAGGTCGATTTTCTCTTGCCACGTAACACTATGAAATTCTGATGAAAGATCAAGAAGCGCGTCAGGATAAGGAACACAGCCATGTATACATATTGGGTACCCACTGCGTTTGAAGGAGATACCCCAACAAATATACCCAGGGCCAAAACCTTTTACATAGACTTTAGATTTATATTTTCGACAAGAAAGAAAGAAAGCTAATTACTAGTGTGCTACTTGGAAAACCTGCCACTGTAAGAAATTATCTGCAAAAGTATTAGTTGAATCTGAATGGCACAAAGATGCTAGCGTATGACACGGTTGCTGTTAAGTACGTGGCACACAGTAGTACGTATTACAGTCAGGCACTTAACGCCGTTTATGGTACCGACACCTTATATGGCGTCGGTACCATAAACGGCGTTAAGTGCCTGACTGTATTAAGCAAAAGGAAGAGTCAGTGACAGCCGCAGGCCTTGACTACCATATTTCTGTAGGTCTTGAGCACAACGTTGGACCTGTAGTCAAAGTAGAGCACTTTCATCGAGTTGAGTTTGGTGGGCGCGCACTGCGGCTCAGGCACTCGGAACGGGTCCATCAGATAGACCAGCGTCTGCACGATTGCGTGGTTGGTGGCGTTCATGTGCGATTGCAACGGAAAACTGCACTTGCCCCCGCAGTAGTAGGCCGCATAGCCGTCCGGCGCGATCACCCACTCCTGTGCAGATATACCTTAGACTTCATCTACCTACACCTTCATACATGTGCATGGGGGGTGCCCAGGGGGGGACAGGGGGGGACGAAAATGAAAATCTACCAAACGTTGCTAGAGGCTGCTAGAAAGCCTCCAGATGCGTTTTTAAGGCACAGAAATCAATTTTGGCAACTACGCACCCTTCATCCAGGCAACTACGCACCAAACCCGAAATTTCTTCAAATTTTCCTGGAAAATTTCGATTTTTTGGCAATGCTTCTATTAGAAAAGTGGTTTTTTGGCAATTTTTTGTCGAAGATTTGATTTTTATTGCAAGTTTTTGAATTTTAACCGAAAATTTCGTATTTCTAGCCAAAATTTTGGACAAAATTGAAATTTCCCGCTAACGAAAATTCAAATTTCCCGCCAAATTTTGAATTTCCCACCGAAAATTTGCACCTATATCCAGGCAACTACGCACGGAGACCTGGCCGTCCCTCCCTAAGCCGCCGACCATGCACATGTATGTACACCTTACTACGTGCTACAAACAAACATCAACCGTTGTTAGGCCGATTTTGGTTAAATAAAGGCACGTTCAGTATATAAATTAACAGTTTTAATAAAAAATCTATTGCATAGATGTCGTTGGGAGCTAAAGGGGGGCCGGCCCCTCCGAGCCCGATTTTTCGGCTAAAGTACCCCCAGCGGATTTTTAGGGGGGCATGAAAACCCACTCTTGGGTTCCAAAGTAATAAAAAAATTTTATATAGGGTTTTAATAATTTTCGCCCCATAATCCCAAAAAGGTCGCAAAACCTACTTAGGACACTTTGGACCATACATGGGCCGGAAAAATGGGTTGGGGTAGTCAAAATCTGAAAATTTGGGGGTGGGCCTGCCGGTTTGGGGGGGGGGTCGCGGCGATTTTGGTGGGTCGGGTCAGGAACAAAAGTCGGCTTCAGGTGGGTGGGTGGGGTCGTTTTGGGGGGTCGAGCCCAAGTTGGGGGTGGGCAAACCAACGCCCAGACCCCCCGGCCCATGTATGCTTTGGACTTGGTCCAGGTGTAGATTGCTGTCAGGGAGCAAACAAGACATAATAGAGTAGGGGAGATAATGATAAGTCTGCTTTGAAACCAACACTTGTCTGGCAATAAGAAAAAGAAAGAGCGCCATTACCTGCCAGCCCAAATCCTTGAAGCTGACGTAGAGTGTGCGTTTCTGACAAGCTCGTCGGGCCATCATCGAGTCGTGACCTGCAGAAAACTTTACACTTACATCAAAGCTCGGACGGTACCCAGAAAAAAACCGCTGCAAAAAACGTCCACTCCCTAGGGATGGTACTAGCGATGCAACCGTAAAGAAAAATACCGTATACCGTATGCCGGATTCTTTTTCAGAATACCGGACAATAATGATGATCAGGTTTAAAAGAAATACAGTAATTTTCAGGCCAGAAATTTACTTTTTCAACGCTTTAAAGTCAGCATATGAATCGCGTTGAGAATTAGCCAGTAGAACTATATATTCTTCAGTTAAGGCTTATTCTATTATTAGGCTGCAGGTAAGTCCGAGCGCTAATCTTTAGAGTCAAGCAAGCATAAAAATTGAAACTGAGATTGCAGAAAACCGCTTCATTCGATAGAGAAAAGTTACAGATGGATGAATATGCAACAAAATTAACTTAAAAAAGATAGAATTCATTTTCTGCGATTCAAAAACAATATTTATTTTTTACAAAAAAAGACGAAAAAGTTACTCCGGCGATTTGTGCACGTACTTAACGTTTCGTAGCCATTAACCGAGCAGATGGTTGCCACATTTTTACTTTAAGAGATCGCAAGAAAGAACTATGTAATTTTGAAAGCAGAAATAAAGTGCATCGGTGGTCCGAAATAAGATTGAAGAAGTGTGGTAAAAATCATCCGGAAAAGTTCGCAATTGGCTCTAGGATTAACATTTTGTTAAAGCGAACGGCGGTTTCAACTTGCTATAAAACAGGACCGAAATCATCTGAAAGCGCTCAAAACGGGCCATCTAGCGAGGTATTTCACCTGCGATTCCGTTCAGTCGTTCTTGCGCAAATGAGAAAACAGTGAAAAACATTCAATTTACCATACCGAAACAACGTCAAACCCGCGAGCGAAGCCTATAGTAAACACAACCTGAATTTTACTTTTTCGTGTTCATCTGATGACCAAACAACTAGAAAGACTTGTTTTGAGCAAAAGAATTTTTATCAAAGTTTCTCCTCCCAAAAATCATCAAAGCAAACAAGTTTCGTAAAAGTGACGGCGGCAACATCAACACAAATCCCTGAACTTTAATTGAAATCAAGACCGATTGCTTACGCTTTTTGCTATAAGCAATTGGGTGCCCAGCCCACAAACTTGAAATGAAAAAATGAATAATTGGCTATACGGTACAAGAAATTGCGGCAAATACCATACATCACTCCATTGTCTAGTTTTGGCCATAGTGTGAGGGTGTGTTTGACTGTAAGATGGGAAGAGAAGAGAGAGGGACTGACCGGTCAAGGAGTACCAGGGCTGCTGAGGGTTGTAATTAGCATAGCTAGGTGCCGGTGTTGTCTGTTCTCCTGTCTCTCTCTTCACTCTCCTATGCGCTCGCTCATTTCCCGCGTCGAAAAATCCAACCATAAAAACATGTTCCAACAGACCCAGCTGACGTGCGTTGTGAGTGGCACCTGTTCAAACAGAAACCACTATATTTTATAAAATACAGTATAGATAAAAAAGAATGTCCCATCGCTTTTTCGGCCTTCACTCAAACGTTTCGTTCTCAGTCACTTCTTTACCGATTTGGCTCAAATTTTCAGCAAAAATTAACAACATGGTTGGCTAAATATTCTGCAAGTGTGGTGCCAAAATTCCGACTCATGCTGGTTTTATGACCCGAAAACTAGGAATGAGGGTGGTCCACGCAAATTTAATTTTTTTCGGTAATACAAGGAGTACAGTCCTGAAACTTGCAGGAATGATTGGTGTTGCTATTGGGCATAACATACTAAGCGGGAAGCCCTGTAGCTCAAAGGGCACTAAAACGGGGGAATTTCAAAAACATGACGAAATATGACTTTTCTTCGCAAAACCGGCAAAATGACGATTCTAAAGATTTTCAATTTTCAAAAAACGCTGCAGGGATGGTTACTATGGTGTGGAACAGAGCTCAAATATCACGTTCATTTATTTGTCAAACTTCCTGCTACAATCTATGTTGATTAACAACAGATTCAGTGCTTTGATTCTGGAAGGTGCAGATTTCTTAACTATGGGATTTTCACTCATGTTTTTGAAATTCCCCAATTTTAGTGCTCTTTTAGCTACAGGGCTGCCAGCTTAGTATGTTATGCCCAATAGCAACACCAATCATTCCTGCAAGTTTCAGGACTGTACTCTTTGTATTACCGAAAAAAAATAAATTTGCGTGGACCACCCTCATTCCTAGTTTTCGGGTCATAAAACCAGTACGAGTCGGAATTTTTGCACTAAACTTGCAGAATTAGCTTAGCCAACCATGTTGTTAATTTTTGCTGAAAATTTGAGCCAAATCGGTAAAGAAGTGACTGAGAACGAAACGTTTGAGTGAAGGCCGAAAAAGCGATGGGACATTTTTTATCTATACTGTAGAATAAAATAAACTGGTCCCGCATGAGTTACACTGGTAATAGAACCCCTACCCGCTCTGGTACCAACGCAACCATGATGGTACCGGCACCTTTGACTAAGAGCATACATATAACAGGGACGACCGGGGTTCCGCCCTCACCCCTTCGGCGGATGACCTGTTACATGTATGACTAACCACTATAGAACCCGAAGGTGGGGTGGGCACCGGTACCATATTTGGTACTGGTAGGCACGCATGGTACCACCAATACATATAACAGGTCATCCTTCGAAGAGGGAGGGGGTTGGGGGTCTGGCGCCGGTCGGGAGGGGGGTCGGAGCCCAAATTTTGGGAGGGGTTGGGCACTAAAAATCGCTCTAAAATCGTGAAAAATCGCGAATTTGGGCTGAAATACAGCTAAAAAGTCTGTTTTACAGGTGATTTTGGCAATTTTTGTGTCTGAAATTGCAAACACAATTGAAAAAATTGACTCAAAAAATTACTTGCCAGAAAAATCGGAGGGGGGTTGGCCTAAGTCGGGTGGGGGCAGACCCCCTTTTACATGTATGGCACCACCACACCAGACATGGGCTAGCATTTCGGCTGAGGGGGTGGTAAACTTTCAAATCCTGAGGGGGGAGCGGCGGCTGATGGGGGCTGAGGGAATGGTAGCCAAAAAGTTCGATCTTGATAAAATCAAGGTTTTTAGCCTTATTTTTCGCTAAAATAAGTTATTCTGAGCTCATTTACATCTAATCAAGGCATACTTCTATCTTAATTTTTATATACAAAATTTTTCCTAAAAATTCCTAAGGGGCTAGCGGCGGCTTGCCCAGGGGTAGGTCAGAGCCTGAAGCGGATCAACCTTTGACCATGTCTGTACCAGACCACTACCCTGTATCGGCACCATGGCGCTTAAGGGTCTAACTGCGATACCCTCTTCGTATTTTCGGCCCAGTTATGGTTACTACGTAAGTTTAAAGTGGGTTGTTGTTGTTGTTGTTGTAACGTTTTGTCCGTTTGGACTAGGAGTAGCCAACTGCTATAGAGCAGGAAGAGACACAAGGTCCGGCAGCCTCCTTAACAACAACCCTCCCCTTTTTTCTGTCGTGGGTGCAAGACAGCTAAGGTTTGGTTCCCATTTTCCATTGCCGACTTTCGACGGCCTGGGTTGGGCTTTGTGTCGACTACTTCCCATCGCCTCGACAGGTTTCGAACCCACAAACACACCGCTTCCACGGGTGTGGGTGTGCTAAAGTTGTACGTACCGGCAGTGTCTGTGACCTGGATAAGCAGTCCAGTGTTAAGAAGAGGATTGACCATCCAGACATTCAATACATCGGTGACATTCATCACAATCCAGCCTTTGCCCTCCGGCGGTAATTTACCAGCCGCTATCTTCTTTATATTACTCTCTGAGTCACTTCTAAAATATACAATTATTCAAAACCACCCAGTCAGTCGCATAGCCATCAGCAGACATAAGCAAAGGGGCTGACTAATCTTCCCTTCAGTACTTTTTATGAAGAATTTTGTTTAGAAAATTATGATAAATCTACGTCTAAATTAGGCATAAATGAGTTCAGAATAGCTGGTTTAGCGAAAATAAGCCTAAAAACTTGATTTTTTTTGTAAAAATGGGACTTTTGCTCTACCGTCCCCTCAACCCACCCGCTACCACCTCAGGATTTAAAAATCTACCACCCCTCAGACGAAATGCTAGCCCATGTCTGGTGACAAGGTTAGAGTTGGCTAAAAATAGGCGAGTTGGTGAGGGAGGAACCGACCTGTCGGGAAGTCCCAACACCTTCTGCGGAACGAACACTTCAACAGTGGAGCCGTTGGGCAGACCAACAACCAGTGGCGTCGATTCGTTGGTGAAAATCCTCAACTCGGCCCCGATCAACTGCGAATCGGCTGGAATGTCGCCGACATCGAAGTTCAAATGCGCCATCTGACCGTGCAATGCAACGTCTTCGTGTTCTGCAACTCATACACACTTGTTCGTTTGTTTAGATTCCACTGTCCTTTCGGACAGCTCAGGACACCACGCGCTCTTATCAGAGCCTTTCAATGGAGTGCCCTGCCTACAAACATCACTCCCCTTTGCTGTCATAGAGTGCAATGGCAGCTCCGGATTTATTATACACTGCACTGGATTGATTCAGTCTGCAAAATCAAAGGCTACTGGTCAGATTGACGCAAGTCTTGGTGGACTGTTTAGGGAGAGGAAGAGTGCCTCTTCTATGGACCTGAGGCGTTCGACTGCCTTCAAGCGTGCTATTGCTAGTGGCATGAGTATACAATTTGTTTTCCTAATTTGCAGGTTATGCTTTGTATAATTGGGCTCTCATGTCTTGTTAGCTTGTCACTCTATAGTTCACCATCATACCATACCGACATGCATGTACTAGGGGTTACCCACCCCCTAGCTAGAAAGCCAACCTTCTCACCCCCCTGAGACAGTTTAGGGACCCCCACCAGTGGCGTACCCAGAGGGTATACGGTGGGTACACATTTTGCAGCGGAGGTAGAAGACAAGAGTGTCATAAAAAAGGGAAACTAACGTTTACCATCCATTCATTCAACCAGCAGAATTTATAGGGTTCAATTCCTTCTTCCTTGCACTTGCTAACAAGTTTTTTCAATTTTTAGCTTGTGTACATGTACTGTCCTGTCGTGTGCCTGGGAAGTAAAATTTCAATTTCAAAAATCTACCCTCCATCAGCCTATAAAGGGTTAGCAGCAAGCAAGTTGTACCGTCTGCCGGCTATTAAAAAAGGTACAATGCACCAGATTTGCAGGGCTACAATTTTGCACTTGCAACAAAAAAACCGGAATTGCTACTACTAGCGGAGCCGATTGGTTGAAACACGGAACTCAATTACTAGCCAAGCGGCCTATGACGTCAGAGCGGGCGTTGAATGTGACAGATGCAGTCTGGTAGGAGCTAATAAAAAGTAGATCAACGGCTAGTGTTTATTAAGACAAACGTCAGGCACAGATATATCTATCTGCCTGCCTTCGCTCCGACCACTCCACTTTACCTGGGCCGCTCGCTTTAATAGACTTCCGTCCGCCGGGCCCACTAATGCCACATCCGTCTCTACTCACCTTTTGCCACGAAACTCATAATTGTGTCCGCTTGTGCGTAGTCGAACAGAGCCGGCGCTCCCGAAGAACCCAGACCGCCTTGACCCTGCGACCACTCCAGGTACCTGAACACAGACAATGTTAACCGGTTAGTTGGCTGCTTTTCATCTACTGCCTTTGAAACCGAATTCTCGCTAGGCTTTTTGTTCGCCCATTCGCTAACGAAATTTTTGTGTTCGTTTGCATAGCACATAAGAACGCAAATCCGCTAGCATCTGGCGAACACTTTGGTTCAAGAATAGAAAGGAGACGAACAGAATTGTTGGTGTGCTTAGATGTTTTTTAAAGGTTTGTGTTCGTCCTTGCAAATAGACTCGGGTGAAAATAAACAGGACGAATGTAACGAGGGCATACGTTCATACATGGGCCGGAAAAATCCGGAGGGGGTCTGGAGACCTCGGGGGGGGGGGGGAAGCGGCTCCCGAAAGAAGTCCAAAAAATCGCCTATTTTGCTTTAAATATACGAAAATTTTCTCCCTTCGGGAGGGGGGTATGGGCCGGCGAGGTGGTCAACTCCCTCACCGCCCGGCCCAGGTATGCATACGCCAGACCTTCTCATCCCCCCTCCGAGATGACGCACCACCTCGAATTTTTGGTAACCTATCATTTCAAAAAACAATTGTTATCCTTTAGAATTGCAGACACTAAAATTGTCTATGAAACAGCACTTTTTGCTTGGCTGTAATTGATTGAGCCCATAATAAATATCTACGCTTTTCAGACCAAATGGTGATTTTTGACCGTTTTTAACGTTTTTAGTACCCTACCCACGGCCGGCGCCAGACCCTCAACGCAACAGAAGACAGATGACATGTTACATGTAGCATGTTATTATATTAAGTAATTTTATTCAAAATAAACAGAACAAAATGCCCAAGACTGAGACCAAACAGATAGATAGGCAGGGTTCAGGCAGGGCATGGTGTGCGCGCTGCCTGGCTGTTGAGCGGCCGCTCTATCTGGGCCGCTCTCGCTGTCTGTAGTTTATCGCTGTGCGTGTCAATTTCTGCAAATGTCGACTTGCATCGAATGTGGCTGCAAAATCTTTTCCTGCCCTGTGAAATGCTTCAGATGTTCCTACTGCGGAGGAGCGTTTCTGTGTCAGCCTTGTTTTGGAAAGACTCTGCTGGGATCGAGGGTGTCTGCTCAGTACTGTGATGAGGTCTCTCATCTTGCACGTACTCTCAAGTTTATTGCCTTGCATTGCCCTGACTGCTCCGATCTGATTGACGGGTTTCGCTCCAAACAAATGATGGATCCTGAGGAGTGGCCGTCAGTTGCTACGATGACTACTTCTGGTCCTGCTGACGATGACTATTCTGCTCTCTGCAACAAAGTGTCCTGCCTCTCGGATCAACTTGAAAAAGTCACTGCCGATCTGAATAAGCTGTCCACTCTCGAGACGAAGAGATCGTACGCATCTGTCCTGCAAACAGCTAGAAATGGCTTGCCGGTGCCTAACCCTTCCTCCTGTTATGACAAAGCGCACTCTGAGCTGGTGCGTATTTGTGACTGGGAACGAGAGATGCGAGAACGTGAGCGACGCAGCCTAAACCTCGTTATTAACGGACTTTTCACTCGAACAACAGACAGAAAGGACGTGCCTTCACTAGTCAACGACCTGTTTTCTGAACTGTCTATTGACTGCATGAATATTTTGAACATTCGGACTGTTGGTACGGACACGCACCCTAAGGTTGTAGTGGAATTGAAAGACCGAGTGACCAAGCAGGCCATTATGCAACGTAAAAGAAGAGTTCTTTCTGCAAAGCCCCAGTATGCATCTGTCTACATTGGTTGCGATCTGACGCCGTGGCAAGCAAAGAAAGCTTTTGACTTACGAACTGAATTGCGTTGCCGACGCCAAAATGGCGATAGTGATTTGTTTATTGACTACCGCACACTCACACTTAGGAGAGCCAAGACCAAAGCCTCCATTTGTTAATTTTTCTGTTATTTTGTTGCACCTTGATTCTTGTATTTTGATAGCGTGAGCGCTAAGTTCAGATTAGTATAGTAGTAGGGTGGTATGTAGCCGGCCAATCGGCCCAGCTGCCCTTTAATCTTGAATAAACAACTAAAACTTCATACGGATCAGGGTTTTCCAAATTCCCTGACCTGCTGAGTGCTAAAATTCTCTGACTTTCTACAAGCAAACTCATAAAACATAAATGTTTTCAAGCACCTAATTTTGTGATTTCTTTTGCATCAGCAGATATTTACATAAACACTAGCATACCCAATAATTTTCTAAAAGCAAAGGGTGAATTTGGTATTCAAAACTAATTGTATTTCAACAGGTATTCCCGAGCATAAGTTAACAAGAATTAACAGTTTCAGGGTTTGACGAGGCCTGGTTGGGCCGCAGCCTAACCAGCGCGAGAAATTTTTTAAGAAATAGCTTTCAAAAACGCATTTAAAAGGTAGTCTTGGCGTAAATTTAAAAGGAATTAACAGTTTCAGAGTTTGACGAGGCCTGGTTGGGCCGCAGCCTAACCAGGGCGATAAATTTTTGAAGAAATAGCTTTCAAAAACGCATTTAAAAGGTAGTATTACGTAAAATCAATCGGAATTAACAGTTTCAGAGTTTGACGAGGCCTGGTTGGGCAGCTGCCCAACCAGGGCGAGAAAATTTTTTAAAAAAATCCTATAATTTTCCCTGACCAGACAATTCCCTGACCATTTTTAAATTCCCTGACTTCCCTGACCCGAATGAACCCTGATAGGGGTGGGGATGGGCCGCTAAACGGCCACTAACACCATACCCCGATATTAAGTGGTAGCCAGACCAGAAAGGGCGATACTTATAGTGTCGGTGAGGTGGTACCCCAACCATTTTCACCCTCCTTGAAATAACGGTCACCATTATTCAGCTACATTTAGCGAGATACCGTTTTTTTAGCGCTGTTAGCTCTGAACGCCGTACCATCCAAGCTACAAGAAAACACAATTTGTGCGATTTTAGCCTTTGTCTCAATCCTACAACTTGACCGCTCTGATTGGTCGCAATATTTTAAGAGAATAACTGCAGTTAGACTAAAAAGTTGTACGAGCGGCGGCAGCATGTAGGGCGAACCGAATTTAGAAATAATCGGTAGCCATACTTGGGCCACAGCCGCGGCGATTACAGCATATAATTGACAAATATCTGCTAATTAGAACTCACATTACGCTAACTATTGTGCAACTTACTTAACAATTTCTCATAATCATAATTGCGGAAATTGCAGTATTTTTAGTTTAATATATATTTTTCCTTTTTTGGATAGAAAAATTCCCGAAAATTTTCCATTTTTTCCATTGGAAAATTTCCATGGAAATCTCTAGAGGCCCACCTCCAAATTTTTCAGATTTTCAGTACCCCAACGCATTTTTCAGGCAAGGTAGGTTTGGCAAGTTTCTTATACCCAACTGACCCGTAAAGCACATAAAACTCTGTAGCAAAGAGGTGTGAGAGAGGAGATAGAGAAGGGTGTGTTACCTGTAGGCAGGATTGAGGTTTTCAATCAGAGGGTCGTCCTCGTGAGCCAGGATGTTCTTGTACAAGTCGAACATGTAGAGGGGTGCCGTGCTGTCCCGCACCAGTCGGCTGGTGGGAGGGGGTCGGTCCACCCCCAGCAGTCTGAGGATCTGGTGCTGAAACTGCTCACGCTCTCTGTTCCTGCAAAACTTACACTCTCACCAAACTAACTACTTATCCAACCGATGCCTTAACTTCATCTGCTACCGTAGATGGCAACGGCACCGTGCTACAATTTCCATTACGGTAAAACTTGTTGAAATTGAACCGCTACAATGGTACCAGTTCCTTAATCAGGTGGCCCACCCATACATGTAACAGGTCATCCGCCGAAGGGGGAGGGGGTTGAGGGGTCTGGCGCCGGCCGGGGGGTCTGAGCGCAAATTTTGGAAAGGGGCTTGGGCACTAAAAACCGCTCGAAAATCGAAAAGTCACAATTTTTGGCTAAAAATCGCTAATTTGGACTGAAATACAGCTAAAAAGTGCTGTTTTGCAGGCGTTTTTGACAATTTTTGTGTGTGAAATTGCAAAAAAAAATCTTAAAAAATTGCTGAAAAAATTATTTGCAAAAAATCGGACGGGGGTCGAAAAATCGTCTCGGGGGTCCCCATCGGGGGGTCTGGCCTAAGTCGGCTGGGGGCAGACCCCCAGTCCCCTTGTTACATCTTTGGTCCCACCTATTACCGCATAGGTTAGGTATTGATTTAACTTTTTAAGTTCGTCAATCAGTTCCGCTGCAATTTTAGCACAACAGGAGCACATACTTGGAATTTTACTCTTCAAATTTTAGCCACGTCTGTTATTTCAACCACTTGCACCGATTTAGTTTGACGGCGGTCACGTGCAAGTGCATAACTAGTGATTTTTAATCTTAAACATGGCTTACTGCCAGGCAACAAACACCTCAATCAGTCCATCCCCGGGTAAATGTATAGTTTCCGGGCGTAAAATCAGGAACCGGCCCCAGATTAAAATTAATACTTTTAATGATCATAACTTATTATAAATTAACATGTTTTAAGAATAAATATCGATTTATCGATTATTTTTTGGCAAAATTCCAAAATCGTCCAAAATGGTCATGTTATATATCATTTGAAAGCCCTTCGCCTGACGAGTCTAATGATCACTAAATCAGCATAGGGCACGCCCCGGGAGGCCTGTTTTGCCAAATATAAAAGTACCCCTAGCCTAGAGACGCATCAGTATAGGCACGCTCCGGAGGACCTGGTTTAAAAACATAAAGGTACCCTTAGGGGACGCATCGGTATAGGGCACGCTCCAGAGGGCCTGTTTTAACAATATAAAAGTACCCCTAGGGGACGCATCAGTATAGTGATAAGTACCTCTAGGCGGATTTTTATATATGGAAAACAGGCCCTCCAGAGCGTGCCCATGCATGGGCCGGGGGGTTGCCCACCCCCCAACTTGGGCTCGACCCCCCCCAAACGACCCCAACCACCCACCTGAAGCCGACTTTTGTTCCTGACCCCACCCACCAAAATCGCCGCGAGGCGCGACCCCCCCCAAACCGGCAGGCCCACCCCCAAATTTTCGGATTTTGACTACCCCCAACCCATTTTTCCGGCCCATGTATGAGCGTGCCCTATACCGATGCGTCTCTTGGGGTACTTTTATATTGCTTGGTACTGCTATTTTACTTGGGGTACTTTTGTACTTTTAGTGATCATTAGACTCGTCAGGCGAAGGGCTTTCAAATGATATATAACATGACCATACATGTAACAGGTCATCCGCCGATGGGGGGAGGGGGGTTGGGGGGTCTGGCGCCGGCCGGGGGGTCTGAGCCAAAATTTTGGGAGGGGGGTAGGGCACTAAAAAACGCTCAAAAATCGAAAAAATCGCAATTTTTGGGCTAAAAATCGCCAAAAATCGCTAATTTGGGCTGAAATACAGCTAAAAAGTGCTGTTTTGCAGGCGATTTTGGCAATTTTGCCTGAAATTCTAAAAAATTGCAAAAATTAGGTAAAAAATTTACTTGCCAGAAAAATCGGAGGGGGGGGGGTCGGCGAAATCGTCTCGGGGGGGGGGGGCATCTGGGCAGACATGGGCTAGCATTTCGGCTGAGGGGGGGGCAGAAATTTCAATTCCTGAGGGGGGGCTGAGGGGGTGGTAAGCCAAAAAGTCCGATTTTTGGCTAAAATCAAGGTTTTTTGGCTTATTTTTGGTTAAAATAAGCTAAAATAAGCTATTCTGAGCTCATTTACACCTAATCAAGGCATATTTTTATAATAATTTTCTATACAAAATCCTTCCAAAAAATTCCTGAGGGGGGGTAGCGGCCGGCTGACGGGGGGTAGGTCAGAGCCTGAGGGGGGGCCAACCCCCCCTCAGCCCCCCCCCCCTTGGCCCATGTCTGCATCTGGGGGGTCTGGCCTAAGTCGGGTGGGGGCAGACCCCCGAGACCCCCCTGTTACATGTATGAACATGACCATTTTGGACGATTTTGAAATTTTGGAATTCTTCCAAAAAAAATAATCGATAATCGATATTTATCGATGAAACTTGTTAGTTTATAATTAGTTATGATCATTAAAAGTATTTATTTCAATCTGGGGTCGGTTCCTGATTTTACGCCCGGAAACTATAGACCTACATTTACCCATCCCCGGAACGCCTCGATGCCATATTTCTAAATATAGTATGTCCCTTCGGTTTGCTCTGACTTTTGTGTTGGTCAAACAATTTTGACACAACATGAACCTACACATACTCAGAATTTTACTCAAAAGTTTTGGCCAAGTCTAGGGTTGGGTTGATTCAGCTGTGACGTGAGTAAGTAACCCCGAACCCCTAGAACATGTATGGCTACCTTACATAGGCTGACCGTTCTATTCTAAAGATCAGTCTAAGGAGTAACCAACCTGTAGAGAGGGAAAGGGACTGTCTGCTCAAATCCGTTGTCTGCGTAGAAAACCACAGACTTCCCGTGCAGAACTGTAGGAGAAACCGGCACCACCAGCAGACAACACGGCAACAGCACAAACAGCACTGACATATCAACTGCAACTTCACTCTACACAACCATCTTACTACGCCACTCTACTCTTTTATTAATTGGTATGGTAGTCAGTGTTGCCAGGTGCTAGCCAGTGCAGGATACTACCACCAGCTCAAAATTATACTACTTTATACTACAATTTTTCCCATTATACTACACTTTCATACTACGCTGTAAAACTGTCAGATCGAAGGTTTGAAGCATTGAAAACTGTTATATAATGCAGACAGCAATGGGAGATGAGTTTCAATTCCCACTCACAGACTTTTTACACAAGTTAAAAGCTTTATTGACTCTTGAAACCATCGAAACTTTGTGCGTTTTGCCAGTTTGCAGTATGGCTTACCCTTCCCAATCCCCTCAGAGATTGCCCTAAAACAGTGGTTTTTTCAAAATGACTTCAGAATTATGTGGAATGTGGATGGAAGTACGTATATTCGGTATAATGACGCAACAAAAGTACTGTTGCAATGCCAGAATCTAACAAATTCAAACATAGAGCAAAATGGTTACGATTCGACTATTAAAACATCAACAATGATAGACTCAACAGGGTATCTGGGGGGTCTGCCCCACCCGACTTAGTGGACCCCCCTCCCGATGGGGTTCCCCTGAGACGATTTTTGTGACTCCCACCCCTCCGATTTTCCAGGCAAGTCATTTTTAGCAAATTTTCAGACACAAAAATTGCCAAAATCGCCTGTAAAACAGCACTTTTTAGCTGAATTTCAGCCCAAATTTTCGATTTCGATTTTAGCCAAAATTTTGTGATTTTTGAGCGGCTTTTAGCGCCCAACCCCCTCCCTAGAATTTGGGCCCAGACCCCGCCCCCCGGCCGGCGCCAGACAACCCAAACCCCCTCCCTCTTCGGCTGATGACCTGTTAAATGTATGGATAGACTATTTCAATCAATTTCACAGTCCGTAAGCCTAAGTTTAGCGCGATTTTATTTGTATGACATCCAATTATACTATTTCTATAAGAATAGGGCATCAATATTTTTCCTTTTGTAACCATTGAAGAACAGAAAAATATCCTCGAGTTTTCTCAAAAGTAAGGAAAAGATAGCATCTGAAATTGAAATGTTGAATTATACTACATTTTATACTACAAAATCTAAAATTATACTACATTTTTGTACTACATACTACAGCCGATTTTTCGACACTTTTTGAAGGTCAATTATACTACAGGTAGTATTATTATACTACACCTGGCAACACTGATGGTAGTTTTAGAAAAACAAAGAAAAAAGAGCAAAAACTGCTCGACTGGGAAGAGTACTCCGGTTACAATTTTTTAACAAAGACGACTAAATGCGCTATCAAACCACTGCTCCCCATATCCTGATTATTATCTAACTCATCAATATTTAAATTACTCAAGCTATATTCAGCTTAACCTCAGAGTACATGATTTCGGCCTGTGTTAAAAACGTGCACACAATTTTTAAGAAAAAATGATCATCACTGAAAAAATTGAAAAAACGTGCCTAGATCATCTTTTGAAAGATAGCTACAAATCTTACCTTAGGTGCACATATCTTCGCATTTACTTTCAAAGATCCCTGAACAACAAAATTTAAAAAATAAAAAAATGAAACTCCGCTTTGCGTCACCATACCAACTTACTAAATCAATCGTATCGTAGCAGTCGAACCGACTGACATCTCCGTACGGTGTCGCAGCTAGGTGGATGTCACAACTAGCTGTCGATTATGCGTAAATATATCAACTGTCAACCAAATCCAAGGACGGTGGCCTTTTTTACGCGGAAATTTGATCAGAAAGCATTCGCACTTGAAACACTAATCTGCGCTATGACAGCTCACTCTATTTCTAGCCCGACCGTTTACTGCATACACGGCTTTTCCACCCTCTTTCTGATTGACTGCTGGCTCGCTCCCATACATACATGTAACAGGGCAGGGGGCGTGTGGGGGTCTGCCCCCACCCAACTTACGCCAGACCCCCTCACCCCTTTCACCCCGAGTGAAGTTTAGGGACCCACCCAGCCCCCGAAACAAAAATGCAATTACGACCTGACCCCTGATACTGATAGTAATATTAGCAGCTCCAGTACTAACAAACTGGCTCAGAAATAACAAATTTTTAGCTTAAAATTCGCTTGAAAAGCGTTTCGAAACCGAATTTGCCGTTTCCACTGCTGATGTTTAAGAGAAATCGGTGTTTTTGGAGACCTTTTTATCGTTTATTGCTTGTTTTTAGCTCTAAAACGCTATTTGGCAGCTTAAAATAGCGATTTTTAGCCTCCTTACTAAGAAAAACGAGCTAAAAACGCATTTCCAGGCGGACCCCCCTCTGGGCGTAACCCCTTCGACCCTTCACCTGACGGAAAACCCGCCTCCTCCGGGTCAGCCGGGACCTGTTACATGTGTGGCTCGCCCCCACTAACTTTCTTAAACATCACACCCTTACAGTACATTAACCGTGTTTTAACATTACCGTACAATCGTTAAAGCAAGACTAACAAAATTGCTGTATTCTTTTTATCCGAATTCAGTAACGCAAGCGCACCTAGAGAGGTGTAGGATTAATGTTGTTTGGGTATGGCTTTTTTAGGATATGGGTAGGTATTTTTCGGCATACCAAGGATCGGTTCGGTATGGGTAGGTATTCGCAAAAATACTGGTATACCGGTATTTATTCGGTATTTGCCGAAAATGTTTTACAAATTAAAACACTGAGTTTCCCAAGGTACCAGGTACAGTTGGTAGGTACCACCAAATTTCAGGTAAGTCCAGGTTCAGGTATCTCTAAAATCCAATTTCAGGTTCAGGTTCAGGTTCAGGTACTTTCAAATAAGACACAAATTTTCGGATATGAGCTAAATCAATAGCGCTGCTGTTCCTTTTCTTAAACGATCCATGTTCTGGCAATCGAAATTTACAAACCAACAATTCGACAAAAACGAGAAAAACGCAAGACAATTTTTGCGGTACGATGGACCATACATGTCGCTGGGTTTTTCCGTGGGGGGGACCTTTTTGAAATCCCAAATAGGGTTTTGGGACCAAGTCCAAAGTGGGTTTTGCGACCTTTTTTTGGGGTCCAAAAGTGGGTTTTGTCTACCATTTTTTGGGGTAAAAAGCGGGTTTTGTCGACCTTTTTTAGGGATTCTGGGGCGAAAAATGGCTTAAAAACCCTATTTGGACCGAAAAAAGCCTTAAAACCCTGTTTTTGCATTAAAAATGCCTTAAAAGCTCTATTCCGGTTGAAAAAAATGCCTTAAAAACCGAATATTGAAGCAACGAATGTAATAAAAAGCTGTTTTGCGCTCAAAATACGTATTGAATATGAGTTTCAGCGATAAAATACAGATTGAAATGCGTTATATTGACTAAAAATAGTTCAGAGAACCCTAATATCGATTCTGAGGCACGCGCAAAACCCTGTTTTGACTTATAAGATTACTAAAAAACCCTATTTAGTGATTTGAATGCAGTTCTTAAACCCTGTTTAGGGTTTCTAATCAACCTAAAACCCACTCTGTCTCTAGGCTTTCTAGCCAGTGCTGAAAAAACCCTGTTTAGAGTTTCAAAGTAACCTAAAAACCCTAATCAGGCTTTGAAAGTAACCGGAAAACCCTAATCAGGCTTTGGAAGTAACCTAAAAACCCTAATCAGGGTTTCAAAGTAGCGTAAAAACCCTGTTTAGGGTTTCAAAGTAGCCTAAAAACCCTAATCAGGGTTTGAAAGTAACCTGAAAACCCTAATCAGGCTTTGAAAGCAATCTAAAAACCCTAATCAGGGTTTCAAAGTAGCGTAAAAACCCTGTTTAGGGTTTCAAAGTAGCCTAAAAACCCTGTTTAGGGTTTCAAAGTAGCCTAAAAACCCTAATCAGGGTTTGAAAGTAACCTGAAAACCCTAATCAGGGTTTAAAAGTAACCTGAAAACCCTAATCAGGGTTTTAGAGTAACCTGAAAACCCTAATCAGGGTTTCAAAGCAGCCTAAAAACCCTAATCAGGGTTTAAAAGTAACCTGAAAACCCTAATCAGGGTTTAAAAGTAACCTGAAAACCCTAATCAGGGTTTAAAAGTAACCTGAAAACCCTAATCAGGGTTTTACTAGAGTAACCTGAAAACCCTAATCAGGGTTTCAAAGCAGCCTAAAAACCCTAATCAGGGTTTAAAAGTAACCTGAAAACCCTAATCAGGGTTTAAAAGTAACCTAAAAACCCTAATCAGGGTTTCAAAGCAGCCTAAAAACCCTAATCAGGGTTTAAAAGTAACCTGAAAACCCTAATCAGGCTTTGAACGTAACCTAAAAACCCTAATCAGGGTTTAAAAGTAACCTGAAAACCCTAATCAGGGTTTCAAAGCAGCCTAAAAACCCTAATCAGGGTTTAAAAGTAACCTGAAAACCCTAATCAGGGTTTAAAAGTAACCTAAAAACCCTAATCAGGGTTTCTAAGCAGTCTAAAAACCCTATTTAGGATTTCTAAGCCTTACAAAACCCTGTTTTGGGTTGTATGGTAGCCGAAAACCCAATTTTGTGCTGCAGAATGTATTGTCTGGGCTAAAATTTTCTTTACTTTGGAATCCAAAAGTGGGTTTTCAGGTCCCCCCCAAAAATCCGCTGGGGGGGGACTTTTGCCGAAAAATCGGGCTTGGGGGGGCCGGCCCCCCCTTTACCCCCCCCCAACGACATGTATGCGATGGACCGATCGCCATTGTAGTAGGAAACCCCACGCACTCTACGAACGTTCATTTCAAACTCTAAGTTTGGCATTAAATTAAGGCTCAGGCTTAGATAAGTTCTACTAGCTGACGTTTAAGCTTACGTTCAACAAACAAGCTAAAGCTTAGGCTTAGGCATAGAGGAAGACAAGCTTTCATAAAGGCAATTTCCGGACGGGGCTTTTCCCTAATCGCCTTCATTTTTAAGTTACAGTACATGCTGCAGGTGCAGATAATGTGCATTAGAGCTTCATGCACACCATTTTTAAGAACAAAACTGTTGAGCGTCAAGCAATATCTGATCTAACCAATTTCAAATGTTGACAGTACGTGCTACTTGTACCGGGAAGTTTAAGACATGAAAAACCTGAAAAGTACAGTGTAGGTACCGACCTAGTAGGTGTCAGGTAAGTACTTTTATTTTCAAGTAGGTTCAGGTTCAGGTTCAGGTTCACAATTTTCAGGTTAATACCCAGGTTTCAGGTTCAGGTTCAGGTATACCTACCAACTATAGTACCAGGTCATGGATTTAGTCATTTTCAAGGTCAGAGGCTAGAAAATTCATAAAAAAATAATGATTTACAGTTTTTAAGAATTTTTTGAAATTATTTTTTAGTTTTACTGGAGCTAAATTGTTTCTATAAATAATTTTGACTAAGAGAAATGCTTCCATTAAACTGTAGTTTTAAGGCCTGCCTGTATGGAGATCTAATGAGCAGTGATAAAACGCGGGGCTATTCTGTATTGATTGTGAATGCACGATTCGTAATAAAATTTGTTTCTCTTTCAAAATTGGCGTGCAAAGGATCATAGGGGATTTTCGATAATAATTGCAGTAAGCTGGGCAAAAAATACCGATTCCCAAATACCTCGGTATTACCAAAACAATCGGTATACCCGGTATGGGTATTTATTAAAATACCTGGAATCGGTAGGTGTTTATTGGGTAGGTATTTCCAAAAATACCCCTTTTTCGGTATGGGTTCGGTATACACAATCAACAGTATGTAGGATGCGTAGGGGTAACGCCTTTGATCCATCAGCTGAACTTCAAATTAGCCAAACCTAAACCCTAGAGTAGAAACATTACTTTTCTTTAAGCGTCCAGCTACATCACAACAGCAGCAAAGCAACACAAATAGGCGCAGATAAAAATTCGAACACGTTGTTCACATCGCCAAGCTCGTTAATAGCCTGACATATTTTTACATCATTTGTAAACTGAGCATGATATCAAAATTTTGAATATAAGTAGTACAAGTACGTATAGCAGCAGTAGTGTAGTAGTGTACCGATGGGTGTAGGGTGGGACTGGATGGGTACACCCCTTTGTGGTGGAGGTAGGAAGGAAAAATTAGGCAAAAATAGGAGAAACAAATAAATTCCAACCTCTACCTGCCTATTTTATGCTCCGATTTCTGGCAGAAGTGCCAATTTCCAAGTCAGCCGACTTTTGTTTCGGAAAGCTTCAACTATCAAACAATTGTGTGGTTTGTTTGTCCGCCGAAATTTTCAATGTATTGTGCAGTGCAAGGCAGTAATTTCGTTGCCCCATCCACGGGTGATGGCAACGGGCGGTCCAGCTGCGAAACGCCGACGCCTGTACAGTAGGGAGGCGCCAGTTTTCAATGCTTCACTATTATGGCACACATTGTGCGTAACTTATCGGACTAAAAGAATGGATCAGACATGAAAAAATATCAGAATACCCAAAAACAAATATTTTTGAGACTCTGGGACCAAGATATTGTAGGCGGCCTCTCACAGGTTAAGATGGATAAACGATCCAGAACTGTAAGGCCCCTCCCTAGAGAGCCACGACCTCAAAGTCTATTGATGTCATAGGAAAAGAAATACGTACGAGCGTTAAACGTTTCGTCAAAATCTCATGTCGATTTACAAAATCAAATATTTGCTTTTATCCGAGCAAAATATAACAGTTCTACTTGTTGTATCGCACACAGCCGCGTCGGTGGCTCAGTGGGTAGCAAGCATGCCTCTGAGTCACGGCGGCCGCTGCATCCCTAGTGGTTGTAGTGGTTCATCCTCTCGGCGTGGCAAGTTTCTTGCTGCAAAGAGTTGGTCGTCGGCACAACGCTCCACCCAGGCCACCGAAAGCTGGTTACAGCGAGTAGATAAAATGGGAACCAACTGGATCTGCCACAGCACCGAAGCCGCTCCTACAGCATGCCAACTTGGAGAAAGAGCAATGACGTCAGGAGTTGTCCACGGAAACCGACTAGGCAGGGGGGCCTCTCTCTGGAACCAGGGGCGGACCTAGCGGACGTTGGGAGCCGACATCACCATGACGTCAACACGCCAGGGACTTTCTTAGTAACTGGCGTCCAACAGCATGGCTAGAGTGGCTGGCAGTGATAGAAGGGAAACGTCCGAGATGACGAAACTACGGGGGTTGCGCAATGGATCGCAAGGTCTGAGCGTAGGGCCGTAAAGGCCCCCCGCACATCGGATCGGATCGTATCGCACACAGTCAAGTCAGTAGCTATACTCTATATTGTTTCGTTGAGAGTTCAGACGGAATCAGCTGGAAAATGGCTAATTTAGCCGCCGAAGACATTGCCAAGTTTTATCCAGTTGTCAAGTGCAAGTAAAGGTCAAGTAGCCGCTTTTGTGAGTAGTGATGTAACCGAGATCTCGGTTTTTCTCGAAATATCGAGATTTCTGTCTCGGTTTGTTATTCGAGACTCGGTAATCGGTATCCAAACACTGAGAATACCGAGACCGCTACTTTTATGGAATATAGCAGTAAAACTATGAAAAAAGGTGACAAACCTTCTAAAATAGGTTTTTATTTTAAACTTTTACTATTTTTCACTGTTCTCATCTCAAAATCTTGCTTCATTTGAATTAATGTTCAATTTTGGCACCTTATTGTTTGATGGTGTCATAATTATTTGGCTCTTGATCAAAGCTTTTTGTAGAAACTGTACTCAAATGCTAAGGCATTGTTTGTACTGAACCAAACAGACGTCCAGAAAATTGAAAATACATATATTGTATGGGAAATCGAGCTCAGATAATGCATTCTTGGTTTTTTCGGTATTCTCGGCATTTTTCAATTCTCGGTATTCTCGAGTCTCGGTATTTCTATTTCTGTCTCCTTTACATCACTACTTGTTATGTGAGAAATTGTCTTTTACTAGACTTGTACTTGACACTTTACTTGTAAGGTGAGAAATTGGGCTCCAGGCCTCTTAAAGATTTAATCCCGTTTTTACCAACCCCTGAGTACGCGGCTAAAGTGACTGCATTCTTGGCAGAAACGAAGCGAGTTGGTATGCATGGAAGATAGTGGTGACACCTTAGTCGAACAGAGCAACTGCAATCAATTTTCTACCAGGCACATAGAAAATAAATGCGATTAAGCGGCCTTCAATGGCTTGGTGCACTGAACATTCTGATCAAATTTGCCGACTCTGCGCGTTTCTTTGCGCCGAGCCGTTTAAGCGGCTTGTTAACTTTAATAGACGCTAAATTCGCTGGCACCACTTTTTATAATCATATCGACTACTGTGGCTGGTGTGGTGTGCCTTGGCCAGTCGCTACCTACCGCCCAACTAAGACTAATGTTCCGTGCCGCTTACTAATGCCTCGCGCTAATTACTAACCTTTGCCGCCCGGTCACGTTCTTTGTGTGGGTTCGGTGCGCAAGCAAGCAAGCAAATTGGGGCGGTGCGGTGCGCAATTTAGTCAAGCTGACCTGCCGGCCGGTCGGAGTGGCAAGGCGGTGATTGACAGCGGCTGTATGAAGTCTAATTGCTAAGCAGTTGCAGCGCCTAAATTGCCCGACGCGCATCACTTTAAGCACCGAATTTTCGGAAGTTGTTAGAACGGCCTCCTATACCCCTGAGATCAATAGCACCACTTAGTCCACAGCTCTGCTCAGATCCCTCACTCTCTTCCTTGCCCCCTAAACGTCACCTCACTTGTCCGCTCTTCGTTATGCGTCCTTTTGGCTCCTAATTACTATGCTCTGTTCGTAACCTTTGCCTATTTCACCTGTGTACGCTTTTGCGCGGTTCTTATCCTTTTACTATCTCCATTTGGAAAAGCCAACGCTAATTATTACTAATTTCTCTGGTCTTGTCTATGTGCCATTTATACCGGCTAATTGGTTCCTGGTTCGTGTTGTTTGCTTGTTTTACCTACGCTTTTGCGCACTTGTTCCAACCTTCACCGTCCATTTGAAAGAGCGAACACAAATTACTAAGTTGTTTATATGCCCCTTTGGCTGATAAGGTACTCAGTTTGCCTGTTTACCTACGTGCGTTTTTGCGCAGTTATTTACCGAATTTTCGAAAACATCCTAGTCCATTTGGAGAGAGGATGTGCCCCTTTGGCTGATAAGGTACTCAGTTTGCCTGTTTACCTATGTGCGTTTTTGCGCAGTTATAAACCGAATTTTCGAAAACATCCTAGTCCATTTGGAGAGAAGATGTGCCCCTTTGGCTGATAAGGTACTCAGTTTGCCTGTTTACCTACGTGCGCTTTTGCGCAGTTATTTACCGAATTTTCGAAAACATCCTAGTCCATTTGGAGAGAAGATGGAACAAGTTACTATGTTTTGTTCGCGTTTGCGTGTTGGTCAGTAGACGAACAAGAAGGTCAGTGTTCGCCCAAAAGCGGTGATTTAGAAAAGGCAAAAATTTCTGTTCGTCTCTTGTCACCTGTCGAACACACCTATTTGCTTAGGCGAACAAAAATGTTAGCGATCGCCTAAAATGATTGACTTAGATTCGATTTGAAGGAAATGCGTATGCAACGACTTTCGTCTCGTAAATCTTTTATGCCCCGGGCAAAAAAACTTGTCTCGGGTTTGCATATCGAATAAAGTTGATCCATAAACTTTGGGCAGTGCGCGTCGCAAGCAGATTAGCATTTTAGCTGGCTCAATGATAAACAGTTCCAATCTGTGCGGCGGCTTTTTCGGCCTTTCTTATTAATTGACCCTAGAGGGATTGGCGGCTTGCATTTCCATGTTTGCGCGGTCGAATTTAGCTAAAAGCCTTTCAGCTTTTACCTACTAGGGCTTGCCATAAGCGCACGTCTACTTGTTGTTATTAATTCTCTAATTATCGCCAGCTTAGACCGGCCGGGCTGCCAACTTTGGAAGTCGATTAGGGCTCTGCGTGAACGAGAAAACGTAGTTAGGCCGGGCGGCGCACTAATAATGGTGTAAAGAGCCAAATTGAATATTTTTAGACGACCTGACCCCTGGGACTCACTAATGTCTCTGACGCAGAGCAGCAGATGAACACTCTACTCGTTACCCCGGTGCATTTGGTCTCTATGCTGCAGGAACAGCTCAATCTTTCCACTTCCTTCTCCTCCTCTCCTGCGCCTGCTGCACAAAATCGGACGCTCTTATTTGGTGGTCAGGACAGCCATGTATGGGCTCTGTGGCTGGTGCTCATACCGCTGGCCACCATATTTGGAAATATTCTGGTCATAGCGAGTGTGATTCGCGTGCGCGCGCTGCATTCGGCCATAAACCACCTGATAATGGGTCTGGCAATTGCCGATCTGATGGTGGCCTGTGCAGTGATGCCCTATGCAGTTTATGTGGAGGTAAGCAGAGCTACTGGATGCTCGATCCAATTTCAGTTTCGACCATTTATAATTGCATTTGGCGCGCCTTTTTGCCGCCGAAATTGGATGCGCGCCGACCGGAAATTTAGCTATTAAAACGGCCGCAGTCGAGGTCAATTGTTCGATTCGCCGGAAAATTGGAACCCACCCAACTGGTACACTGGCTTTCCTTGAAAAATTCGGTACACTTGAGCACTAAGGCAGTTTACAAGCATATCAATATATCAATATCTGCCGAAGACCAATTGATGGAACGGGACCATTTTGCCACTCCCCTCTGATTTTTCCGGTGCCAGGTTCTTCTGTATAAATGCCCCCTAACCAAATAGCGGCCTCTAAAATACAGTATAGATAAAAAAAATGTCCCATCGCTTTTTCGGCCTTCACTCAAACGTTTCGTTCTCAGTCCCTTCTTTACCGATTTGGCTCAAATTTTCAGCAAAAATTAACAACATGGTTGGCTAAATATTCTGCAAGTGTAGTGCCAAAATTCCGACTTACTGTATACTGGCTTTATGACCCGAAAACTAGGAATGAGGGTGGTCCACGCAAATTTAATTTTTTCGGTAATACAAGGAGTACAGGCCTGAAACTTGCAGGAATGATTGGTGTTGCTATTGGGCATAACATACTAAGCGGGCAGCCCTGTAGCTCAAAGGGCACTAAAATGGGGGAATTTCAAAAACATGACGAAATATGACTTTTCTTCGTAAAACCGGCAAAATTACGATTATAAAGATTTTCAATTTTCAAAAAACGCTGCAGGGATGGTTACTATGGTGTGGAACAGAGCTTAAATATCAGGTTCATTTATTTGTCGAACTTCCTGCTACAATCTATGTTGATTAACAACAGATTCAGTGCTTTGATTCTACTGTAGAAGGCGCAGATTTCTTAACTATGGGATTTTCACTCATGTTTTTTTGAATTTCCCCCATTTTAGTGCCCTTTGAGCTACAGGGCTGCCCGCTTAGTATGTTATGCCCAATAGCAACACCAATCATTCCTGCAAGTTTCAGGACTGTACTCCTTGTATTACCGAAAAAATTAAATTTGCGTGGACCACCCTCATTCCTAGTTTTCGGGTCATAAAACCAGTATGAGTCGGAATTTTGGCACCACACTTGCATAATATTTAGCCAACCATGTTGTTAATATTTGCTGAAAATTTGAGCCGAATCGGTAAAGAAGTGACTGAGAACGAAACGTTTGAGTGAAGGCCGAAAAAGCGATGGGACATTTTTTTAAATCTATACTGTATTTTAGAAAGCCTTTCCAAAGCGCCCATGGGCGATTTTTCAGATAAAACATTTTGTCCTGGAAGAAAAATATCATGAAAATGGTTTAAAACCTCAAAATCTATTCCACTATAGTGTTGCTACATAGGTATGAGTCATGTGTGCTTTTAACTGCATAAAATACAGAAACGGGGCCAAAACATTAAGTTTTAGTAAACAAACACGGTATCATCAGTAATTATCAGTTTTTGTTGAAAAAAAGTCAGTCAAAAGATTCAAATCACAAACTGCCATTTCCAAATAAGCGGCCCTGTGTACAGTACTTTCCAAATAGCCGCTTCTGGGCACTTTTTAAATTAGAATTAAAGTTGTGAAAAGAAAGTATCAACAGTAAATAAACTCCCATGGGCGCTTTTACCGAAAAACCCTGTCGGTAAGCACTTTTAAAGCCATTTTTTTCAATTTCAGATCCGAAAATTGCTTGTAACAGCGACTTTTAGCAGTATTAGTCGAGTAGAACGGATTCTATGTGACGATTTTTATCCCGAAACTACGATATTTAGAGCGACGTTTTGATATTCTGATTTTACGTCGGCCCATTTCGGTGGATTAATTACCTAAACTCTCACATGCATGCACAGATCTTACTGTTCGATGTACATACAGTATACGTACGTAGTTAACTAAATTTTGGAATTTAAACCGTAGAATGGCTAAAGCAAAAATGTAAATTTCCGTTTCAGACTGCATACGCGTGTTTATATAAGCTTTCGTCTGTCTACTAATGTTGATGAAACGCATATTGTAACCTTATCTAGACTGTAATATAGGTTTTGTAACCTAAGATGGCTGTTTTGACACTGCGGCCGTTTCCGACTCGAACGCATACCATACAAGGAAGATTACACCTACATACATTCATTCACTTCATTACCTTCATTCACTACGTATAGGTGCTGCAACACAGCTACCCCAGTTAATTCCAATTATAGCAGCTAATTAGTATAGTACATAAATGGGGAAAATTACATTAAAAAGTATTCAAACATTTTCACAGACTAAAGTAGATCTGTCTGTTCGTTGGAAAAAACATTCAAAAGCAACAATATTTCAACAACATTCTACTTTCTCTGTAGGGCAAACTTATAAATTTGTTCGAGATAAAAAACACTAACTCAGGGAACTTCTGTATCTGTTTTCAGGTGAACAACAGTGTCTGGAATCTGGGTCCGTTTCTCTGCGACATTTACTGCGCTTCGGACGTGGCTTGCAGCACTGCTTCTATTCTTACTTTAACCGTAATCAGCTTCGACAGGTAGCCTCTATTACTGTATCTCCTGTCAACCTGTATTTAGTATTGTACTGAAAATCTTCAAAGTTCGGTCCGCGATAACTTAGGAAGCCCTTTTTGCGTCAGTCAACTAACAGATATTGAACATCTATAACAGCCTGTTTCTAGTGGCCACATATGTCATCCGCCGATCGGGCGGCGGTTGGGTGTTTGAGCCCAAATTATAGGTGAGATAGGGGGGCTAAAGGCTTAAAAATCGCAATTTTTGGCTAAAAATCGTAAAAAATCGCTAATTTTGGCTCCATCGAATACAGCTAAAAAGATATGTTTACAGGCGATTTTATCAATTTTAGTGTCTGAAATTCTAGAAGATTGTAAAAATTACGGAAAAAATTACTTCCCAGAAAAAGTTGCCGAAAATTTCGTACTCGGACAGTACCGCCCACACCGCAATTACCGATTTAGATTTACGCGTGTGCTTAGTTTAAGGCTCAGCTTTAGAATCAGGATTTAATTTAAGCGTTAGTTTATGCTGTAGCTTAGCTTTAGACTTATGGTTAGGCTTAGTTAAACAAATCAGCCGCCCTACGAAAAGGGGAAGTCCTCTTCTATGATTCACCAGATGACATGGTCATCGCATCAATTAGTCTTTGCTTGCGCACCGTAAATTGCCATGCTACCGTATCTACTCAATAATTTGCTTCGAAAATCAAATCTGATTTAAACATACAGGGCTTCCGATACATTCGCTAGGTATAGCAATCACCAGCGTTTCAATACTGCTTTATTGTGCAATCTAAACCACTTTTTTCTCGCAATAGAGCATAAATTTGTATCCTCTCATAGTTATTAATATTTCTTTTGCAAAAATTAGGTTCCCAGTGCGCTACTTTTGATCAAATCGGAGTAGAGAACTCTTCTTTCGAACATATTCTTGAATTCGCGACAAATGTTGAGTGAAACCTTGAAATTTGTGAAACTCTTTACAATTAACGACTAATTTTGTTGATAAAACGAAAATGCAGCTGTTTCTACCGATTTTCCAAAATTCCAATTAGTGTACCCGGGTACACTATTCGTATTTCCTTTTTGTTGGTCAAAATCCTAAATGCCAATTATTGTACTCGGGTACTGTATTCAGCAGACATGGGCTAGCATTTCGGCTGAGGGGGGGTAGAATTTTCAATTCCTGTTGGGGGGCTGAGGGGGGTAGGAGCGCCTGAGGGGGGCTGAGGGCGTGGTAAGCCAAACAAGCCCAAGGGGTTTTTTGCTTAGTTTTCATTAAAACAAGCCAAAATAAGCTATTCTGAGCTCATTTACACCTAATCCAGGCATATTTTTATCGTAATTTTCTATACAAAATTCTTCCGAAAAATTCCTAAGGGGGTATCGGCCGGCTGAGGGGGGTAGGTCAGAGCCTGAGGGGGGCCAACCCCCAGTCCCCCCTCTGCCCATGTCTGGTATTCAGCACTGTACGGTGGTAGCACACCAGCGCAATGAGCTTTGTGTTTTCTTATCAAATAAAACTCGTGGCTCGCGAACGATCTCGTTTTTCATGTCTGTATCGAGCGGCGCAGCTTTGGAACGCTCTTTCTGAGGCGCTAGTTAATTTAGAGAAGCAGGATTTTAAGCGAGAGGTCAGAACTGAAGCAGTTTATAATTTGCTAGTAGGAAGACGTTTGATTGACAAGTTAGGATATTGAACATACATTGTAGTTTTAGTTTGCTGGTTTGTCGTGTATGTGTTTAGCTACTAACAAAAGGTGAACAATTTTTCTGGATTTAATTCCATTCGTTCATCTTGTGTACAAGTTTTACACGTATGAATAAAACTAAACTAAACTAAAAAGTCTAATTTTGCCATTTCTAATGATCCAGAATGTACTAAACTAAACTAAACTCGATTTCCGGTCCAGCTGAGTACAGATTTTGGCTTTATCTGATTTGTTAACACTCTACTGCGTATCAAAGAAAGAAATCAATCAATAAATATAGTTTTCAGATTTCGCGCAGTCACCCAACCGATCCAGTACTCGCGCCAGGCTCAGAACTCGCGTAGAGTAGTGTTGATTCTGACCGGGATCTGGTTCATCTCACTGGCCACCGCCAGTCCCATGGTGTTCGGTCTGAACGCGCCTCCCAGCGACGAACCCCTCGAGACTAACACTTGTCGGTTCTACAATGCTGACTTTATCATATTCTCTTCCATCATCTCTTTCGGCATTCCCGTCATTATCGTACTGTTCGTCTACACCAGAATTCTGATGGTGCTGGGTCGTAGACGTAAAATGGCCAAACGCCGACGGGCGCCCCAGCAGAGACTCGGCAAAATGTATGTTAATGAGGAGTCGGCCATCGTCTCGCAGCTGGAATCGCACGACGACTCCAGCAGTAAGTTCGCAATCTTTTCGGGCGCCGTTTTGCATTGGTTATGGGCCATTTCCCCCCACGGTCGTGCTGAAATCAGCCTGAACTTGGTCTTCGAGCTTGTGTACTACGCTTGGGCTTTGGCAAGCTGTTTGATAGGTTTTACATAGGCTGGGCCTAGAGTGCTGCGTGAAACAAAGATACTTGATCTCGAACGAAGAACTAATCTTGCGGTTTTACTTATCTAATTCATGAAACTTGCGTTTTCCGATTTATGACAAAATTGCCATCAACTCTCTGCCAGGCAGTTGTGTTAGGTGCAACGATACGCACCTACAGTACCTATGTGGCGTAAATGCTGCCCAGCATTTTTCAAAAGAGTGTGTTAATTTTGAACAGATCTGGTTGGGCCTGGCGGGAAAATTTCAAAACGTTAGCCTTCAAAAACACGCATTTGAAGACATTCTTATGATCATAAAACTTTAGGTGGATAGACAGCTGAGTAATGTTTCGTCTAAGGTTTAAGGCTGGAGTTACATTCAGTCTAGTTAATTCATCCCGGTGACGTTTTTGTTCTTTTTGTGACACTTCAACTTACAGTTGTTGACGAAACGAAATTAGAAGAAGGCAGAGCGGGCTCAGAACTTTCGGTCGAAGTTTTACAGCAAGTTATAAGTAGTAGGTGGCTGTGTTAGATTGAACCGTTGCGTAAATAACTGCTTTCACCTCACCCACTACTGTACATTTAGCTGTCTGCCTCACGTTACGCGCTTTTGCCCGCTATTCAGTGGCGTACCCACCCTTTTGCAACAGATGTCTGGAGAATCTTTAATTTTCTGATTGGCCACCTCACTGAACTGCTCAGCCAGAGCAGAGCGTGAAAATATTACCAAAAACGCATTTTAAAACTAAATTCTGGGCATAGAACAGCAGTTCCACTACACAATCTATTTGTTTATTTTTCACCGATGTCTTCTTACTGCCTCCAGCGAATAAGGGTGTGCACTCCCCGTGGGTACGCTGCTACGTCTTTTGTACCTATGTTATGTACTTTAGCTAATAGCATACAAGTAACAGGAGTCAACTCCCATTGGCTATGGCCTGAGAGATCAGATCTTTTGGAGGGAAACCCGTTCAGGTTTTTTGACACGCAACTTTTTCTATTTTAAACACGAAAACCGCTAAAAATATCTTGTAAAGCAGCAATTTTAGCTGTACGTATTTGTGGCCATTTTAGCCCAAAACCGAAAGCTGATAACCTGTTACGTGTAGGGCTAATAGTTGGAACCAAACCGCTGTTTATAGCTTTTAATCTCTAGGCACCAAATTCTCTCGGCGCGCAGGAGAATATTTTGTAGTACTGTATTTTAAAATAATTACTGTAAGACCAACTAATAGAAACTATGGCAGCACATATTTTTACTTTAGCGTGGCAGACTAATGGCGGGTATTCTTTACCTGCTGTGTACGGTACCCCTTTTGCTGCTGCTCTTTTTTGAAATGGTTTCGGCGCAAAGACGCTCAGAGATTAAAAGCGATTCTAGAGTTACCCTTTCAGTTTATGTACCTATTTTGTTTTTATTACACAGCTACAGCTGACCTATCTTAGATTCCCGTCGCGGCACGATCGACGAGAGTATGTACAGTGCCACCGAGGACATGCAATCGGGTGGCACGGGTGGCACTTCGTTCAAATCTGCCGCCAGCCATTTCCTGGTGCCGCCGGACGTTGCCAAAGCCACCGATCAATTCAACCCAAACTGCCTTCCGCTGCGTCGAAAACTTTGCGAACGGAGTCTGAGCTCAGTAGCCACCACCTCCCTCACCACCTCAATGACCGAACTAAAGGAGACTCCGTCTGAAAAGACTGCCGTGCAGTTCATAGACACTGAGGACTTGTCCACCCCTCACATGACCCCTCGCAGAGCGCCGCTGGCACCCCCGGAAAACGACTCCCCCAATTTACTCTCTCCTGACATGACGCCTAGACAGGCCTTAAGGAGAAGGTCCCTGTCAGAGAGTTGCAAGGACCTGATGCACCTGATGAGTCAGGAGTCGGTTGACCAGTCGGACAGTGTGACCACTGGTCAACTGGTGGTCAAGTTGGCGCAGAGCTACCAGAAGGAGGGGGAGGAGGAGGAAACGAGAAAGGAGAGAAACCCGATCCGCGCTAAGTTGTCGATGGTAGGGCCGCCGATACGCAAGGCAGCTCAGTTGCAGCGCTCATTGACCACTGTGATTAGAAAGAAGACCTGGATCAATGGCAGTCTGGCTAGTCCGGTGGTCAGAATTGCCAGACGCAGGGAGTCCAGCTTGAGGAAGAAAGTGGCCAAAGCGCAGAGGAAGGAAAAGAAGGCCACTAAAACGCTGGGAATTGTTGTTGGTAAGATCAAGACAGCTTTATAGCCCCAGCAGCCTGTTTTAGTCTCTAGCTTTCTAAAGACAATTTTGCCCGGAAATTCTTGACATTCGGAGAAATCCTGATTGTATACGTACAGTATTGTTAGTTCTGCTAAATGCAAATTGCCTACCAAGCAGTTTTCGAAGTTTTTTGTCAAATTAGGCCAACAAATTGCTATTACTACGTGAAATAGATGTAGCTAGCATTCTGTGATTGCTTAGTCATTAGTCTGTTTTCAAATCAATGAAAAAATGACGAAAATTAGATTTTTCGTCAGCGTTTTCAGTATTAATTGGTACATGTGTAGCTTTTTTAAAGTATTTTCATAGTGTGAGTCACTAAATTTGTGAAAACTGTGCAAGAGCAGTTTGCATTAGTTTTTTTGGCGGACAATGTGTAAAACAAAGTTTCAAAACAAAACTTTAAGCATTACAAAGATTGATTACAATTAACTAATTGGTGTTTTGATGAAAAGTTTATTTCACCATAGCAGCGAAACGTGACTGGGGCTTTGTGAAAGTTTTTATCATCGGTCTAATTTTTGCTCCACTAATGTCAAATTTGACCAATTCTGCTGTTTTCAACAATTTTCAGACAGTCTTGTTAATTGCGTTAAACGCCAAAAAAGACCGTTCTTTGCCAGAAAATGGCTTAGCTTGAGTTCTTCCTACCGTTTTTTCGAAAAAAAAAACCAAGTCAGATCTCCGAAAAAGTAGAAAGTATGTAGTATGTTGTATTGTATTGTTTAGGTATTTTTCTGCTCTGCTGGCTGCCGTTCTTCTCTCTGAACATTCTGAACGCGGTCTGCATAAAGCTGGAGGAGCTGGCGTGTCAAGTCGGCTTTCTGCCCTTTTTCCTCACCACCTGGCTGGGCTACATGAACAGCTTCATGAATCCCATCATCTATACGGTGTTCAACACCGAATTCCGCAAAGCTTTCAAACAGATTCTCTGTCCCGGTCGCTACAGCGCTCACGGCAAACTCTCCACTGCCACCAACAAACCCTCCACCGCTTCCAAGTTGTCCTCCGCCAAGCTCAGCACCATGGTCTGACGTCATCACTCTACTCTGTTGTGTCTCCGACAGCTCAATCAATAATCAGTTAATGTGAAGCAATTTCTCACAGCAATCTTTTGTTCAAAATTGGTGATTTTTAATAGGGTGCGAACTGATATTGGGTATTGGAAATCTCCTTTTTCGCGCCAATCACCTAAACCTTGTGCGATTTTACCTATAGTGGCGAGTTTTCTAAAGAAACACACCACTAATTACACTTAATCTAATCACACCACTAATTGTTCGCACTCTAATTTTTATTGCTGAAACGCCTATATGAGTTTTGTGGCCCAAACACCCTGTGGATTAGTCTGTTACAAGCACGGTCCCATTGATGAAAGTTTCACTGTATTGCCTTGGCTTAAAAAAGATATCTTCAGTTTAGCGAAATGATTGATTTGTGTGGTTCAAAGTTTTAAACTTCCGTCCCGACGATAAACTCAGGCAGCTTGTATAATAAAATTGCGCAAAAAGCTTTCAGCATGCGCGTTGCCCTGTTTGTCACAACCATTCTCTGTCTGGTGGCTAGCGAATTTCGACCGCTCACCCCGGTTCCGCAGAACCAGAAGCTGGATTTGCATTATCGCGAGTTTCCGCCGGACTATGCTGAATTGGAAGAAAGATTTAGCTCAATTTCTCCCACAGTCTATGTAGCTATTTTCGCTCAAAATGTGCAACTATTGCTGCCGTATTTTATGGGAAAGGTGGAGGAGTGGGATTTTCCCAAACAACACATGTTTTTGCATCTGCGCACCGGTTACAATTTAGACGATACGGCGGTTTTGTTAAGAAAATGGGCCACCCTGGCAGTTGAGCACTATCTGTGGGTAGATTTTACGGAAGATGATAAATCATTTGAGAACAGTTAAGGCTTAACCAGTTGAGAACTCAGTAAAAATCTAAAAAAAACCAATTTTCAGACCGCACAGACGAAGCATTGTTCGAGGAGGCTTTAAAAAATGCCAGATTTTTTCGCTCAAAATACATACTCTTCCTAGAGGTAGACCACATCATGACCGAGTCTGATTTATTGCGGCGACTGATCAAGACTGAAAAGACCATCATTTCTCCTCTGCTTAAACCGGCAGCCTGTCACAAGTTTTTCTACAATTTCAAGCACCCCAACAGATCTGTAGCCATCAAGCCCGACCACCAACTGATTAAAGTTGAAGAAGCTTCTAGTTCTGTTTTGATAAATCTCCAGGAGCCGCTTACCGATCGTCTCAGTTTGTTCGAGTGCAACTGTTCGAAATGCGAACACTCCTGGGCCATATTGGCCGCCTCGGCGAACAAAGCCGGAATTGATTGGTATGTGACACGTGACACCCATTACGGCCTGCTATTGGACAATGACGTAGATTACAGTACTGCAACTGAGCTGGCCCGATTCTATTTGATTATGAACGCTCATTTTGCTTTGCCTGAGCACAGGGTCGTGCCTTCCAGTCTGATCCGACCGGACCCTAGGTTTTTCCGCATAATCTCTTTTGAAATCACAGATTTTATCATGCCAAACAACCTGTTAATGCTATTGTTCCTTCCAGCGGTTTTATGGCCCAACCCCCAAATCCGCAAATCGTTTTTTCGCCTTCCACCCTAGAATTTTTCTGGGATGTAATTTTTGAGCCTCTTTTTGTAACAACTTTTTACAATTTCAAACAGGCAAATTGCTAAAATTACCCTTAAAACAGCTGAATTATTTGGCTACAGGAATTCATGATTTCATGAGTTTTGGTAACAGCTACTGTAAGACTTTCCAAAAGTTCACCACTAATTTAAACTATGCTCACTCTCCCTTCGGCGGAAGATGATTTATTACATGTCAGTAGTACACAAAAAAGTTTTGATTTCGAACGAGATCAGATCAGAGCTAGAAATCTGTCCGGATTTGTTGTCATACGCCGAAGGGCTTAAGCGGAAAAACTTAGAAAAGATCGACGCTTCGGATACTCTACATTCGACCACATTTTTTACCTCAACATGCCGCGAGACAAGGACCGACAGGAACAGATGGAAGCAACTTTTGAATTGCTGGAAATGAAGGCCTCTCGCTGGCACGCATTTTCGCATCTGAGTCTAAACGAGGAATACCTGGTGGACCGGTGGAATCTGTCCATAAACCCACGATTCGTTGCTACCACCGGAAGGCAGTCGATAAAAATGGCCGAAATCGGAACGTTTTTGAGTCACCATTCTCTTTGGAAGTATTTACGCGGATATCGATTCAACGAAGTTCTGGTAGTCGAAGACACGGTTCAATTTTCGTTTCTTTTCCGGGAGAACCGTTTCTATCTGCACTACATAAACGCTGCCGCTCGCGTCTTACAACTGGAAGGAGTGGACTACGACATACTGTTCGTCGGGCGAACACCTGAAGATCCCGAACACCGAACAGTAGACTGGAATTTAAATATGCATCCCGTAGTGGACAGTCCGTTCTTGCCCACAACCTACGCCTACCTGCTCAGAAAGTCAGCGGTGGATAAACTGAGCTCGCTGCCGCTACTGCAAAATGCCATGCCTCTGAAAGATCTGTTTCTCTGTTTGGCCGGAAAACCTAGTCATTTACCTATGCGTCAGCTGTATGGCAATGTTTCACTATTGCTCTACACCTCGGATATGGGCGAAATTATGCGTCATTCCCGTCCGAATCAACAAACAACCCGCCGTCCTGCAAGCAGACTGCTGAATTTTGATAGAAACACTGGCAAACTCTTTTTCGATCACTGACTATGTACAATGTACTGTACAGTATGTAGCTAGCATGAATAATTACGGCACAGCACCCACCATTGCTTGTTGTAATGACCTATTTGTTTTGATAACGCAAAGTCAAGTCAACCTACTTCTAATCCTAATCCAAAGCCAAAGCCAGATCCTAACTTTAATCGTAAGGCCAAGCATAAGATAACTAGCCGGAGTGTAAAGTCTAACAGTAAACCTGACCTTAACCATAAACCCGATCCTATGTAACCTGTGCCTTAGTATAAACCTCAGCCTAGTCTAACCTAGAAGCCTAAGCCTAAGAGAAGACTAGAAACCTAAGCCTAAGCGCAGAAGCCAAAGCCTAAGCGTAAACCTAAGGGGCCGTCCATAAACGACGTCGTTCCAAAATTCCGATTTTTCGGACCCCCTCCCCCCAAAATCGCTTTGCGTCGTTTCTTGGGGACCCCTCCGCCTATGACGACGTCGTTTTCAGTTTACCCCCCCATAAAAGGGCAGTACATACAGTACTGTCACGTTTTCTTATTACCATACTGTGCAATCAATAGAATAAATCCCTACAACCACTCTGGGAAGCTTTTCTGCATGCAGAAACGTTTGACAGAATGTGCATAAATTGAAAATAATGTAATTGAAGTACCCTAAAATTCCGAAAAAAGCGACGTCGTTTTTTTGCTAACCCCCTCCCCCTCCTGGTGCGTCGTCTATTGTCGCATTTCAGCCGACCGCCCCTCCCCCCTCTGGAACGACGTCGTTTATGGACAGCCCCTAATCTTAAGCCTAAGCCTAAGCCCAAGCTCAGCCTCAACCTCAGCCTAAGCCAGTACGGCAGTAATTGCAGACCGGGGGTTAGTGTCCTTGCGAAGTTAAAAACGAATCAAGGAGATGACAACCGGATCGCATGGTGATGCATTCAAAAATTTTAGTCGGAACCGGTTCTCTCATCCGTAACCTCTGTCCCCGCCTCGCCATTAAATTTTACACCATGTAATTGATGTACACACAAACACACATCTGACATCATCAGGAGTGCGCGCTCATACTGGCGGCCGTTGCTGTTGCTGCTGACGTCACCGGGGCGCCGGTTCCGTTCTGTGCGCAGTTGCCGTTCAGCTGGTGCGTCGGTTTTAGTTTCTGCCAGGGCAGCGAGGTGAGCACGACCGGGAGAACCAGCAGACCGTGAATGAGGCCCAACGAAACGACTAGGAACACTGTCTTCACGAACATAATTGTCATGTAGGCGTTCACAATGCTCAGTACCACAACCGCCAGAAAGGTTGACACTCCTGCCTGAATCATTGGCCAAGCCACAGAGGCCAGCGCGTGGTGCAGTCTCGTGCGGACGACCTGAAAGTCAGGGCCCCTTTGTTTGATACAGTTGTCAAGGGTAAAGAAAACACCACGAGACTATATTTCTACCCCTTTGGCTTTCAAGAAAATAATCGTTAAATTTGCCTGTAAGACGGCAGGCAACCCAAGATTTGGACTTTGAACCAAAACTTGAAGCGCTCATCATGCCTACAAATCGTTCAAAAAAAGAGAAACCAATATGTTATGTACAGAACACGTGATAGGGATGTGCCTGTTGAGAATTTTTGGCGGGCTGGGCATGCATAAAACCGAAAATTTTTAATTAAATGAAAATTAAGCAGTATATAAAATTATAGGCTGTTTTCTGTTATAAAATGGACAATTTTCAAAGCTTGGCTTAATTTTAGCATTCAATTTGAAAATTCAGACCAAATTTTCAAAGATTTAGTCAGACAAAGCAAAAACCGTTGGGCCGGGCTGGATTTTTGGGCGGGCCGGGCCGGGCCCGAAAATAGGTGCCCGTGCACATCTCTAATAGCTGGGCAGTCAAAAGTGAACACGGCCATGAAAAAGCGAACTTTGGGCTATTTAGTACCCTGTCAGGGTGTCTCGAAAAGGAATGGCGACATTTGTTTTGCTTTAATTTCCGCTAATTTTGACCAAATATGCTGAAGTTTGGAACATACATACATACAGTACCGTATATAGTGCTGTTTATAGTACCCGGGTTAGTCTAACAAGGTTTACCACCAATAATATTTGCACGTTTTGTATTGATAACTGCTCACTTCAGAATAAAAATTCTGTCTCCATTCATAGTACCCCGGATACTATAAATGGCACTATACGGTAGGTATCAAAGTTCAGGGTATTTTATGTGCTTACAGTAACCGGTTTGACCCAATGATGAGAAAATTAAAAATGGGCGAAATTTTGTAATTTATAAGTAAAAACAGAAACATTTCTTTCTGCTGCCATTTCTGCAATTGTTCACCAAATGACCTAAAATTTAGAGAATGGCTGCTAAACAGCGAGGCATTTTATGTTAAAATTTCATGCATTTAGACTGACATCGTTTTAAGAAAATGGAAAATCACCCCACTGTTTAGCAGTTGTTTTCCAAATTACCAACCACTTGGCGGAAATAAGTCCGTTTTTGAAGAAATAGTTTTCCAATTTTCTCTTCAAAAATTTTGCCTTTCAAAGAGTATAGGCCACTGCTGGCTGTTTTCTATCAATTGTGTAGCTTTTCGTCTGATGTGTTAGTAGTCTGTCTGTCTGTCTATGCTGTACACTACACAGTCGACGACAGAACACCCACGCTAACTGGGTGAGTTGTTTCAATTCAGCAGCAAGTTGGGCCACTTACTTGTTAGTGTCAAATAGATTTCAGTTGCCAAAAGTTGTTGGCGTTAAACTACAGTTGAAGTTTGTTTGGGCGCTCGGTTTGGAGCTAGTTTTGACTGGGAAATCATCCATTATATCAGCGCCATCAGCGCGCAAAAACCAGTACTAAAACTCACCTTACTGGATCCTTTAAAGTAGTGGTAACTAATATGAGCGGTAAAATCCACAGAAAATCCAATGGCCATTAACAAAGAGGTCATACTCATCGGGTCCAGGTTTACATTCCACAACATCAGAAATCCAAACACTCCAAGGTTGATGCTCAGTACAGATACCGTAGCGCAAATGATGCTCAGGGGACTGGGAATAAAATAAGCGCATACACACATCATTGCCACAATTGCAATAACCATGTTTAGCGTGGTTATTTGCTTGACCGATAGAATTTGGTCTACAAACATAGCACTCTCCTCGTAAACTGTCACGTTGAGCTTGGTAAAATTGTCTGCGATCTCTCTCCAAGTTGTCTGTAGCAAAAGTCTATAGCCCCAATCAGTGGCATTACCAAACCCAGTGGTGAAGAAGAACTTTTTGATGCATTTTGGGTCGTCCATTTCACAAAATTTTTCGTCTAGTGACAAGTAGTGATTCCAATGCTGATAGGAATTGCTTCTCAGAAACTTGGGCAACAATTTGTAGCTGAATTTGCTACGACTGCCGATAAACTGTCGGAACATTTCAAACGGACGTAACCAAAGAGCCGTCGAATCGTAGCCAAGACTATTCGGCATCCGCTCATATCTTTTTGCCAAATCAACAATCTCTTCTCTGCCTTGCCAGTCGCTCAAATTTCCTGGATTATTGACGAACACGTACAATTCGCAGCCTTCTTTGAACAGAATTTTCTTCCTCAACTCGTAAAACTTCAGAATGGGCGAGTCATGAAGGAACAGCTTTTCAACAGACAACTTCACCTGGGTTTCGCTGATTCCATAACAGGCAGCAGCCCAATAGAGCAGTAAAAAGAGCAGCACACCCACCCTGGCCGGCACACTAGTTGCCATATCTGTCCATTTGTCGAGTAATTTGGCCGCCGAAGCGCTAAAGTTTTTCTCCAAACTCAGTCTCCGCTCGCTCTCGATTTTGGGCACTGGCAAACAGGAACAGTAGGCATTTTGGCCGATCTCCTCTCTCCCGCCGCCTATAGCAACGACGGCGGAGAAGCAGAAGATCTGGAACACATACAAGACCATGATGGAGACTGCCGTATAAATGCAGAACACTTGAATGGCTGGGGTAGGCGAGAAAATACCGATTCCAAACGAAATTCCGTTCGTCACTGAGGTGATGGTTATACTGGGCCCTGCCTCTGCTAAGGTTAGTGCCAGTCTTTCCTTTACTGACAGTCTGCGTTCACTGCGGTGCCATGAATGTAGTGTGAGAAAGGCATCGTCGACCCCGATGGCCAGTACCAGAAATGGCGAAACGGTCACCACTGACTGGTACTCTATGCCCAACCAGAGTAGCAGACCAAACGAAGTGGCAATGGACATCAAAGGACATAAGACACCACTGAGCGCTTCCCAAGGTTTGCTTCTGACCGGGTCGAACTTGAGACAGGTGCAGACACTGAAAGCCATGATGACTAGTATAGTGAGTGTGATGAAAGGAAAGGCAGTCATTCCGGTCCGGCGCACCTCGTCTGATACCAGGCCCTCACTTTGACCAGACACCTCCAACAAAGGCAGAGCATCTTCCTGCTTGAAGAGTTGGTTGAAGACTTTGGTCTCCCAGGCCTCCAGCAGTCTGCTCATGGTGCTGTTACTGAAGGTAGCCCGAAAATGCAGCACAATCAATCCAACAGATTGAATTCCAGTGCGGTTAGTTTCCACGCTGTACAGATGATTGCCCAAGTAGATCCGCTCTCCAAGAACATCAGAGTTGGGGTAGAAGAGTCGAAAGTTTTGGTTGGGCCCTTTGTGGGCGTGCTTGAAGGCTGTCAGGAACGTGCGCACCGGTATGTTTCCATCGCAATGGGAGCCGCAGAGGTCAGAATAAACCAACTGACGCCCTTGATCAGTTACACTCAGCTGATCGTGGAGATATCGTTCCAATCGCAGAACGGCGTTGAGCAGTTTCGGTCTCAGCAGATTTCCCCCCTCTTTCGGCTGAATTCCAACGTGCATGTAGAACGGCGCACCCACCTCCTCGAAGAACTCTTGCACCACCGCGTATTCGTATCTGGAACGCGAATTGGTGGCAGTGTAGTCATCGCGAACGTCGTTTTCTTCTTTGAACTGCGTAAACCCGGTAGATACGCCCAGGAAAATCAGCACAGAAACAAGCACAACCGTCCACGGTTTATCCCCGATCAATAGTCCCAGTCGGTAGAAAAAGCTGCGAGTACTGTTCTCTAGAAAGTTGCGGATCCGATCGAAAGGACTCATCGCGAACGCCGTGTCCACGTCACATTGGTATATCTCGAAATAACTAGTCCTTGTATGCGTCGGAGAGAGCCGGTTTGGAAGTGTTCGCCAGCAGACACTGTTCATACAATGCTGGAGGCTCCTTAGCGCGTCGCTTTTTGTCACGCCGTCCGGAGTAGTAATCGCATTATTTTCGCGCCCTTGCGAAGATCTCTTTTTCCCCATCTCTTTTTCTTCTACAAATCGCCTGCCTCTAGTCAGTCATGGCCCAATGCCCGAATAACAGTGGCTTTTTTGGACCGGTGGCAAGTTCAAAGCATAAATGATAGGTTTCACTGTCTTTATGGACAGGTATTGAGGGTGTGCAGGCAGCAATCAAGCGATTTGCGTGCTAATTTACGTTGCAGACCTGTTTTCTGCTGCACTTGTTTGAAACGTAAATTCCGGTTACGACACACGCCTACAAACCCCATTTAGTTTTTACGGCGTTTGGTTAAGGCCTCTGAATGAACCTTTATAACTCGTACTTACATGAAAAACCCTTGACTTGGAGGAACTAGAGGCCTGGCAGTGTGACGTCAGAACAGTTTCGCTATCCTGTCGAAGCTCGGACTCGCTGAACAGATTCAGAAGTAGTGTTGCTAAATAAACTTATTTTAAATATAATTTAATTATAATTGAAGCGTTCAGACGAAGAAATGCCTCAGTCCACTTTTTGTTCTACTCGGCAGCACAATCCCCTAACGACAGACATGTTCAATGCGAATAATTTCATCCGAAAACATTCTATGTGATAAGTTACACCAACGCAATTTTTAATAGTGATCGAAATTCAGTTGAGGCAAGCCAAAGCGCATGTTAACAGCCTCATTATTCACGCCAAAAATTAAAACTTTGACCTAGACACCGGAAAATTGATTCACTAACGCATAGTATAGACGAGTTCTCAAACCCATGAAATCGAATCCCCAGATTTTAGTACAACTGACAAAGAGTGCCTAGCTCTCATTTATAGCCTTCAACAGTTCCGTGTCTATGTCTATCGACATCCGGTCACCACCATCATGGACCACAACGCTCTCAGTTCATTAAAAGAGAAGAATTTACTGGGACGGCCATCGCGTTGGGCGTTGCTCATCCAAGACATTGAGCCCAACATCATCTATCGCCCAGCCCAGGACGGTCAAATGCAGCTGCAGCAGATAGAATTGGTTTGGCGGCTTGTGACAACAGCTTGTCCAGTCCCAGTTTTGGTCTCACTGCTCCAACCAGTTATAGATTTGGTCTGACTGCCTGTGACAACAGCTTGTCCAGTTCCCGTTTTGGTCTCACTGCTCCAACCAGTTATAGATTTGGTCTGTCTGCCTGTGACAACAGCCAAATCTAGAACTGGTTAGAGGAGTGAGACCAAAACTGGGACTGGACAAGCTGTTGTCACAAGCCGCCAAACCAATTCTATAACTGGTTGGAGCAGTGAGACCAAAACTGGAACTGGTTGAGCTGTTGTGACAAGCAGCCAAACCAAATCCAGAACTGGATGGAGCAGTGAGACCAAAACTGGAACTGTACAAGCTGGTGTCACAGGCAGTCAGACCAAATCTATAACTGGTTGGAGCAGTGAGACCAAAACTGGAACTGGACAAGCTGGTGTCACAGGCAGTCAGACCAAATTTATAACTGGTTGGAGCGGTGAGACCAAAACTGGAACTGGACAAGCTGGAACTGGATGAGCTGTGTCACAGACAGTCAGACCAAACACAGTGGCGCACTCCATAGGAGCTCGCGGCACTCAAACCCCCCCCCAACGGCTCATAATGGAGCCGATTGGCTGGCCGAGACCCAATGAGAGCAGCCGGCCGGGGAGGATACTCGAGTCCAGTCCACAGCAGCCGGCCGGAGCATTAACTCGCGGCCGTGGATCGATTGCATGGTCAGCCGCTGCAAATGGCTTGTTTACTAATGTGCCGGACCTGGCGCAGCGCCAAAATTGGCTCCTCGCTGCTGGGTCGATTAATTAGCAGCTGCTCGGCAGGCCAATCCCATTGATAGGCGGGCATGCAAGTTTAATCGATACAGTGCCGGCCTTTAGCGTTAGAGCGCGCCACTGTGAATACCAGTTTTGGCCTCACTGCTCCATCCTGTTCTGGATTTGGTTTGGCTGCTTGTCTGAACAGCTCAACCAGTTCCAGTTTTGGTCTCACTGCTCCAGCCAGTTATAGAATTGGTTTGGCGGCTTGTGACAACAGCTTGTCCAGTCCCAGTTTCGGTCTCACTGCTCCAAGCAGTTCTGGATTTGGTTTGGCTGCTTGTCACAACAGCACAACCAGTTCCAGTTTTGGTCTCACTGCTCTAACCAGTTCTAGATTTGGTTTGGGTGCTTGTCACAACAGCTCAAACAGTTCCAGTTTTGGTCTCTGACAACAGATTGTCCAGTTCCAGTTTTGGTCTCACTGCTCCAACCAGTTATAGATTTGGTCTGACTGCCTGTGACAGCAGCTTGTCCAGTTCCAGTTTTGGTCTCACTGCTCCAACCAGTTATAGATTTGGTCTGACTGCCTGTGACAACAGCTTGTCCAGTTCCAGTTTTGGTCTCACTGCTCTAACCAGTTCTAGATTTGGTTTGGGTGCTTGTCACAACAGCTCAACCAGTTCCAGTTTTGGTCTATGACAACAGCTTGTCCAGTTCCCGTTTTGGTCTCACTGCTCCAACCAGTTATAGATTTGGTCTGACTGCCTTTGACAACAGCTTGTCCAGTTCCAGTTTTGGTCTCACTGCTCCAACCAGTTATAGATTTGGTCTGACTGCCTGTGACAACAGCTTGTCCAGTTCCTGTTTTGGTCTCACTGCTCCAACCAGCTGCAAAATCTGCTGGGTTGTTTTTTGGCACACCCTGTACATAACAGATCATCAGCCAATGGGAGATGGGGTTGTGGGTTTGGCACCGATCGGGGGTCTGAGCCCAAATTTTGGGGGGTTGGGCATTAAAAAACGCTCTGAAATCGAAAAAATCGCAATTTTTCGGCTGAAAATCGTCAAAAATCGCTAATTTTGGCTGAAGTCCAGCTAAAAAGTGCTGTTTAACAGGCGATTTTGGATATTTTTGGATATTTGTGCAAAAAATCGCAAAAATTTGCTCAAAAATTACTTGCCAGAAAAGTCGGAAAAATTGTCTGGCGGGTCTGGCCTAAGTCGGTGGGGGACAGACGCCCTGGCAGGGGGCTGCTATGTGGGGGTGCGGAAAACGCGATAACATTTTCAGAAATTTTCAACTAGGGCTAGCGAACACTTTATCCTTAAGAGGGTCGTAGAAAAGCTACTTGGAAGGAGGATTTAATGAGTTAATATTTTTACTATAGGCATGAACAAAGTCATCTTTAGACTGAACTTCTTGTTTTGTAGCCAGACTTCCATGAGTGAAGCTGCCAAACAAAGCAAATTTATATCAGATTCACATGAAATTTCTAGGCCAATTTTACGAAATTTAATTTGTTTGATTGACAGTCATCACGAGAAATTTAATTTCTTATTAAATTGCTATTTACTTGTGATTTTGGCCAAAACAATTCAGTTTTAATATTTAATTTTAATTTGATCGGAAGCACTAGCAGGCAAGAGTATGAATTTATACTTGTCCAGATTTTTATGGCTTACCCAGTACAGCCGGTGGAATGGGACGATTTCTGTTCATATCTGATCGCAAATCATAAAAAAACAGTGCCGTCAATTATTCTATTGCGCCTCGACTGAGCCGAAATCGTTCGTACAGTTCTAAATCGCACAGCGACTCAAGCGGATTGCTGATAGCTTTGAAAACGAACAGGTCCAGCCTGCTGGATGTCAAATATGGGGACAACGTCAGCCATAACTTACAACAAACGACGATTTATAGAAAAGTAGCGCGCTAGTTTTTGTGAATACGAAGGACTTGCTAGAAAGAACGCACTATTTAGCAAATGCTAGAAACGAACTCGCTAGTTGCATCTAGCGTGTTTTTTGAATACGGCCTCAGTTCTTATGCACTGCTTAGTGCAGCTCAGCTTACAACAGTAGCATTTGCCATTTTATGGCAATTCATAACCAGGAAGTGGACCCAAAACATGTGTACTGCTTAGTGGAACTCAGCTTACAACAGTAGCATTTGCCATTTTATGCCAATTCGTAACCAAGAAGTGGACCCAAAACATGTGTACTGCTTAGTGGAACTCAGCTTACAACAGTAGCATTTGCCATTTTATGCCAATTCGTAACCAAGAAGTGGACCCAAAACATGTGTACTGCTTAATGCAGCTCAGCTTACAACAGTAGCATTTGCCATTTTATGCCAATTCATAACCAAGAAGTGGACCCAAAACATGTGTACTGCTTAGTGCAGCTCAGCTTACAACAGTACATTTGCCATTTTATGCCAATTCAGAACCAAGAAGTGTACCCAAAACATGTGTACTGCTTAGTGCACCGCAGCTTACAACAGTAGCATTTGCCATTTTATGCCAAATTAGCACCAATTCATAACCAAGAAGTGGACCCAAAACATGTGTACTGCTTAGTGCAACTCAGCTTACAACAGTAGCGTTTGCCATTTTATGGCAATTCATAACCAAGAAGTGGACCCAAAACATGTGTACTGCTTAGTGCAACTCAGCTTACAACTGTAGCATTTGCCACTTTATGCCAATTCTTAACCAAGATGTGGACCCAAAACATGTGTACTGCTTAGTGCAGCTCTGCTTACAACAGTAGCATTTGCCATTTTATGCCAAATTAGCACCAATTCATAACCGAGAAGTGGACCCAAAACATGTGTACTGCTTAGTGCAACTCAGCTTACAACTGTAGCATTTGCCATTCTATGCCAATTCATAACCAAGAAGTGGACCCAAAACATGTGTACTGCTTACTGCAGCTCAGCTTACAATGGTACATTTGCCATTTTATGCCAATTCATAACCAAGAAGTGTACCCAAAACATGTGTACTGCTTAGTGCAGCGCAGCTTACAACAGTAGCATTTGCCATTTTATGCCAAATTAGCACCAATTCATAACCAAGAAGTGGACCCAAAACATGTGTACTGCTTAATAGTGCAACTCAGCTTACAACAGTAGCGTTTGCCATTTTATGGCAATTCATAACCAAGAAGTGGACCCAAAACATGTGCACTGCTTACTGCAGCTCAGCTTACAACAGTAGCATTTGCCACTTTATGCCAATTCTTAACCAAGATGTGGACCCAAAACATGTGTACTGCTTAGTGCAGCTCTGCTTACAACAGTAGCATTTGCCATTTTATGCCAAATTAGCACCAATTCATAACCGAGAAGTGGACCCAAAACATGTGTACTGCTTAGTGCAACTCAGCTTACAACTGTAGCATTTGCCATTCTACGCCAATTCATAACCAAGAAGTGGACCCAAAACATGTGTACTGCTTAGTGCAGCTCAGCTTAAAACAATAGCATTTGCCATTCTATGCCAATTCATAACCAAGAAGTGGACCCAAAACATGTGCACTGCTTACTGCAGCTCAGCTTACAACAGTAGCATTTGCCACTTTATGCCAATTCTTAACCAAGATGTGGACCCAAAACATGTGTACTGCTTAGTGCAGCTCTGCTTACAACAGTAGCATTTGCCATTTTATGCCAAATTAGCACCAATTCATAACCAAGAAGTGGACCCAAAACATGTGTACTGCTTAGTGCAACTCAGCTTACAACAGTAGCGTTTGCCATTTTATGGCAATTCATAACCAAGAAGTGGACCCAAAACATGTGTACTGCTTACTGCAGCTCAGCTTACAACGGTACATTTGCCATTTTATGCCAATTCATAACCAAGAAGTGTACCCAAAACATGTGTACTGCTTAGTGCAGCGCTGCTTACAACAGTAGCATTTGCCATTTTATGCCAAATTAGCACCAATTCATAACCAAGAAGTGGACCCAAAACATGTGTACTGCTTAGTGCAACTCAGCTTACAACAGTAGCGTTTGCCATTTTATGGCAATTCATAACCAAGAAGTGGACCCAAAACATGTGCACTGCTTACTGCAGCTCAGCTTACAACAGTAGCATTTGCCACTTTATGCCAATTCTTAACCAAGATGTGGACCCAAAACATGTGTACTGCTTAGTGCAGCTCTGCTTACAACAGTAGCATTTGCCATTTTATGCCAAATTAGCACCAATTCATAACCGAGAAGTGGACCCAAAACATGTGTACTGCTTAGTGCAACTCAGCTTACAACTGTAGCATTTGCCATTCTATGCCAATTCATAACCAAGAAGTGGACCCAAAACATGTGTACTGCTTAGTGCAGCTCAGCTTAAAACAATAGCATTTGCCATTCTATGCCAATTCATAACCAAGAAGTGGACCCAAAACATGTGCACTGCTTACTGCAGCTCAGCTTAAAACAGTAGCATTTGCCACTTTATGCCAATTCTTAACCAAGATTGCGCAGAATCATTAGGCTCCGACCTGCTGTGGTCCAGTTTCTTCTGTATGAGCGACAGCGGCACACTTCGGTGCGGGGATTCGTGTTGTATTCGAGTCGATATCGATACACACATTGCCCAGGGTGCGCAACGCATCTATACCCAATGTATTGTTGCAATCCTGCTTGAACACGTACACCGGTAGTTGTATGGTTCGCCCTTGATAGGTTAACTGTGCTCTAAACTGACCATGTACTGCGAGTGTCGAATTGTCGAAATTTGCCGGGCGCAGCAGCAGGTACTACACTTGTGCCTTGGAAGTGTCTGCCCTACTCTGCTTCCGTGATGCCAGTAACGCCCGAACCAGTGTCTACCAACATCGACAGCGGACTTTTAGGTTTGTCCCGGTCCGACTCGATAAACACCTCACACTGTAGTGAATGATGCAGACTGCGAACGCTGGACTGTCCATCTTTCTTGGATGCAACACCACGTCGTCTGATCGTGCGGTTCTTGTTCTGGCTGGATCGGCACACTCTACTGTAGTGCCTGATTATACCACAAGATCGACATTTCTGTCCTTTAGCCGGACAGGAATCCGTTCTGGGCTTGTGACCACTACCCCCACATGCTGAGCAGGTCTGAGTGCCACTTCGCCCTTCTCCCCTCCTCTAGTGGAATTCTTGCAGCTGAAGCTTTGGCCCCCTTTCCTGGAGCACTCTTCTTGTCCTTGCCTTGATTCCATGAGTGCGAGCCGCGCTGATCTGTCCTTGATTTGAAATCTTGACAGCATCCTGGCGTGCTGTTTCGTCTGCCTGTGCGATCTCTACAAACCGTGTTGTTGACTGCTTTTTCCGCTAGAAGTTTTCTTGCGTGTCTCTACTGCTCAAACCTTTAGTTACTTGGACGCGCACAGCAAGTAATCGCTCAAAGCTGCTACGGTGATGACGTTGTTGTCGTCAACAGGAAACGTGCATTCTTGAAGTAGTAGACGTGAATTCCCGGGTACGAAATCTACCACAGGTTCACCTGAGTGTTGTGTGCGTTGTAAGAACTCGAATTGCGCGCGCACTGCATTGACGGGTCGATGAAAGAGATTGCGAGCTGCTCCCAGAAAGTTGTTGTAGTTGACATCAGGGTCGGTGAATTCTGTCTGACTAGCAAACTGTGACAAGGCGGCAGCCCCAAGACATGAGAGAAGAAAGTCTTTCTTGTCAGCTTGTGTAAGTTTGGAAGCGGCAGGTCTCGATGCGTCAACTGCAGTCAGGAAAGCAGAAAATATGCGCTCCCACAATGGCCATGTCAAGCTCGGTGGTTCACCAGCATGTGACCAATACTTGTCAGGAGTTGGCAGTGGAATCTTCGCCGTCTGTGCCATCTTTGTGCGTTGTTGTCACGATGGGTCGAATTTAGACCTACGTCGCCACTAATCTATCGGTGCGTGTTGTTGATTGATGTCGCAGGCTAGGCGGTACACTGCGCACTACTTGTTCTCGCCAAGGATGAGGCGGCCGTTGAAGGAAACGATAGTAGTGTTAGTTTATCTGATACGAATCACACAACACACTACACAACAGATCTTGATCACACCCGACAGTCCGAACACAGTACAAACAGAGGAATGAAACAATACACAAACACTGTC